>JAMKCH010000545.1:0-41019 GCA_023653785.1 Ophioderma brevispina | reverse complement strand
GAAAGTTTTGGATGCCATTCAAGAGGAAATGAAACTGGACGGTAGTTTACAAGAGACGGTCTCCAGTACTGTGTGCAACTGTTAAGAATATCGTCGGGGGACCGACTCCTGTGCCAATATGATAACTGTAAGGGACCCCAGTAAGGACTTCTGGTTCCACCGTGATGTCTCCACTCATACCCTGTAGGGTGGGTCTCAAGAGTTGGCCATTCCAATTGGTTGCTTACTGATGGTAGTTCAGAAGCTTGAAGGAAAGCATGGTCCCGGTACAATAGTGTTTTTATTTAGTGCCTGAAAGTCACTGATTCAACCCTAGTTGGGACACTTGCGGGATATTAATCAGGTACTGGATTCGAGAACTATTGATTAAAACTACAATTCTGCTCTCTCGGTATGTGGTTCATTGGATTGAGGGCAAAATAAACCATACAAAGATTTCTGGTCCTCCAGAAGGAATGTAAGCTTTCAGTCCCCATGCGCAGAAGAAAGAAAGTCATGCCTGTACGTGACCATGCATCACTATAAGTTTTGTAAGAGTACGGTGGATGTCGGTAACTGCCTGAGACTCAGTTCATCCTTTTCAGATTTAAGGGATAACCTTTTGTAGGGTGGTTCTTAAATCATTATTCAAACTCAAAATAGTTAACTGCAACCTTTTATACAAGAATACTACTAGGACCACACAAGACCAGGATTCATGTTTTTTGGCCGAAATAGTAGCACTTCAGTGGCGTAACAGCCCCCCGCTAGCCCCACCCAAAGATAATTTGCTTTTGTTCATACAGGTCTATGGAGAAGGACCCAAATAAGCCCCTCAAAAAAATGCCTTTTTTTGCACCCCTTTGCCCCCCCATTGCAAAGGTCTGTTACGACACTGGTAGCCTGTTCAGGCGCTCTACCAACTTCATTAATTGGTTCGCACGGTTAATATAAATGTCATCATATAACGAGAGGAGCCTATCCCCCTCCCTTAAAAAAATGACAAGAATGTCACACTATTAAACACCTAATTTGAGATGTCAAAATTTCACCTGGCCTATATTTCATGCTTCACTAGCATGTGCAAAGTTAAAATCAGGACAGGAGCGACTTGTTCAGTCGTTCAGGCTTTTTTTGCATTTGCAAAATTTTGATAGGTGTTTATGAAAGACTTTTGTGTGCTCGTAGCCACAAGTCATTGTAATGGCATTGTGGTAGGTTTTTGTCAGGATTTGTTCAGATAGTGTGCTTATCCGGTGGCCCGCCGTGTATCAATGATACGGACGCTCCTAACATGGCCCGCTATTTGCGGCTGGGGCGGATTGGGAACAACAGTCAGGGGTTTACACCCTATCTATCGACACTGACTGCGATTACATAAAGTGTGAATCTCTGTAAACGGGACCGACGCCTTAACGTCCCTCCGAAGGACGGGATGTCTTTCATGTGATCCATTTGCCATTCCAAGTGGAACCATGAAGTGAGAGGCGGCGTGGTAAGGAATTTTTCTATTTAATCAATAGCTGTATACAGATCAAATCCACTGAATTGAGTACACGAATAAAACCCAGCAAGTGCCACGACACCACGGGATTCGACCCGGGAATTTTGAATCTGTAAATTTGCGGCCAGGGCAAGCACCCTAACCGCTTAGGCCACACTCTCCCAAAAGACTAAACCACAAATCAATGTAATCAAGGCTGTCGCTCTGAGTAGAACAACCACTGCACGTCACCAACTCGTGTTTGTGGTTTTATACCTACACTAGTAAGATCCTGGATCCAGCAAGTGTGAAAACAGACAACAAGCAGTATACCAATTTTTGTGGTTATTTAGTCTTTTCTAGAAGGGAAACTATGCAAAAAAATGCTTAAAGGGCACTTGAAAAACACAATGTTCAAATAATTGAGAATATAATGTTAAGTATGCAGTACAGTGTGATGAAAAATAACAAGTTTTTGTCAGGTTTTCTTACGGACAGCTTGATCAGGTAGCCGAATAGACGGATAGTGTACACATAGCGACTCCACTGTGGGCATTGGGGGGGTAGACTGTAGGTAGAGGAGACACCATCACTCTATACTTATAACTGTGTGCTTTGGACGAAAGCCCCATCTTTGACAGCTTATTGCATCAACTAGCGAGTGTATATGTGTAGTAGCTGCCACTGTAGACACAGTATAGATCCTTATAGGCTACACACCAAGTCAGTAAGAATACAGCTGTTATGTGGTGGATATGGAACAAGACACTGAAGGATGTGTGCCTGTGCGTGTGGTAAGGTCCATGGACGTGCTTTAAACATACTTATATTATAATACCACCAAAAAATGGTTCATATAGTATGTATGGTGTATCAATGAAAATCGCATTGAAGCATTAATTGAGAAACCGTAGATTTGAATAAAAATTGGGCATAATATCATGTGTTTTTGGACCAACTTCAAAGGAAATTCCAAAATGAAATGATTATCGCGCTGGCAAGCCGTGACCCAGGAAGTGAGTTCCGAGTAACCGATATGCGTCGTGATCGTCATGTGGACATGGACGTGCACGTGGCCCATTTTTTTGCATAGTTACACAAGTTGACTTCTCGCGATATATGCGTTGTAGCGTGTTGTATCATATGGTATATTTTTATTGATTTGATGCCTTTAAATTACGATAATATGCGCGTGTATTGTCGACGGCTCGCACCAGCCGGTGACCGTTAATGACAAGGAGAATAGAACAGAATGCTTTATTCAAGTTCCCGACAAAGAAACGACAAGGAGAAGTACCTGGAGTGGGCTTTGTTTGTCCACTCTTAACAAGACAAGACGTCTTCGCACAGGGGTTTTCACACAGTTAAATTTTCGAAATTTTGAATTGATTATAATTGTTAAATAGAAAAATAATCGCTAATAGATCAACATTTTTTCGTCGTCATGCATATGTCAATAGTCTGAAGTCATGCATTCGTGTGATGTCCTGATGGCCTGTGTACAAGGGATGCACGGGCACGAGTGGAGCTTTGTTTACAACTGGTACTCTGAAGTCATTAACGGGGTTCAAATCCAACTCCAGCATCTTGATACGCGGTCGCGAAAACAGGAGAAGGCCCCATCAGTTTGGGTATATTTCCTGATTTAACACTTCCCAATGTTCATTTTTAAAAATCTGTGTGTTGAGATATGACTCAGGATACTGCTGAGGTACGAAAATGTAAGAAATTAAGAAATGTTCTCCTCAGCCATGTCAGGCCCTTTTAAAATAAAAGCCCAATGAGCAAAAATTACAGTTTGTCTGTTTCTTTTCTTTTTTGACCTTGCATATAAGAGTGAGGAATTGGACAAGGGCAGGCAGAGAAGAGGAGGACCTCATGATGCCCCTTGGGAAATATTTCATCGGTAAGCAATAGGGGTGTGTAGAAAAACTGTGGTGATGCATTTGTGTATACCAAGATGGGCTACCAGCAAAAGTCATTGAATGGTACCTGTGCACAAGATGTGAAAAAGACATACCTATTGGAACTGTTAGAAAATATTTTGATGGTTGATTCAATGATTCAAATGAATCTTGAATTTTAAGCTATTTGGTTGCATTTATTGTGAGCTTGTAATATTGTAATATTACCTTAAAATAATGCATTTACACTCAAATATGAATGTTTAAATTTAGATATAATGATTTTTCACAAAGGGGTATAATTTCGCTATTTTCTTAAAAGGTTTAGATTTCCAGATCTGGACAGCAGAAACAAATCTTACCGTTAAGTTTTTAGGTCGGCCTACCTTAGCAGGCAAGACACTTAGGGATCCCTTAGTCCACTGTTGTTTGTGTCTGTTGAGTTGATGAGTGTTGTGGTTTGTATGTGTGAAAAAGGGTGTTAACATTGCCTTGTTAATATCTCAGCAGACTTAGATGGATTCTAACCAAACTTGAGTTAGTCAGGTTGCAACATGGTCCCTCATTGTGCTGCATAGAGGTCCAAAGGTTTCATATACCAGGTCACAATCATGTGCAGTAGTCCAGTTGTAAAGATAGGCTGAAAATGTGAAATTGACTTCAATTGAATAGTTGAAGTTTCATTTGGAACCTTGGTTTATGGATATTACATGGAAGCCCTCATTTGTTTGAGTTCAAAGGTCACATATCAAGGTCAAAGGTCATAGGAGGCCTATCATTCACAAATTATGATGGCAGGCGACACTGGTAGTCCAAGGACCACAATGTATTTTTAAATTTTTGTGAAAAAATATTTCCAAGAATGTAAAAAAAATGTAAATCTGGTGTCCATACTCCATGCCTTTTTGACAGCCCTGGACCCCTTCAGGGCTCTAAGGCAGGCCCCTGGACCCCACTTGATGGTAGTAAGTAAGATTTTTTACTCTACAGTGTTGACAGGTTTGGTTTACAAGTTACAGATTAGCATTTGAGGGTCAGTCAGAATGAGATTAGGATTAGGATTTGTGTTAGGGTTAAGGATTGTGTTAGGGTTAAGGTTGTGTTAGGGTTAAGGATTGTGTTAGGGTTAAGGTTTGTGTTAGGGTTAAGGTTTGTGTTAGGGTTAAGGTTTGTGTTAGGGTTTAGAATTTGGGTTGGATTGGATATAGAAATCATGGATTTGGCCAAAAAGTGAAATGAACAAACTTGTACACCAAATTGAGCTGTGGTTACTTGCAGAATTGAAACAAGTAGTAGTAGTAAGTACATCTTCACATAGGTCCAACACAAATTTTGGTGTGATATTGATCTGATCAATCAATCCAAAACACATATGTTGATAAGTTAAATTTGCATCATCTTTAAATTTTATAGCCCCCACCCATCAAATCAGACCAGGCTTTCCGAGGTGGAATGAAACTTGAGGTCATCGACCCCTTGAAGCTGAGTCACATCTGCATCGGTTCCGTGATGCGTGTGCTGGATGAAGGCTACCTGATGATTGGCGTGGATGGTTGCCTTGCTGACCAGAGCAGCTGGTTCTGTTACCATAGCAACTCATCATCACTGTTACCTGTTGGTTTTTGTGAATATCACCACATTGATCTGGTGCCTCCAAAAGGTATGTTAGATTATTAATTTGAACTTTTCCTGTTGACAAATAGTCTGTAATAATCACTTTGTTGATTGGAGGTAGAGAATAACCGATATGATCGGTATTTCTGAAATCGGGCCGATTATGACCTTATCGGTATCTGATCGGTATCGGCAAAATTCTCATTTTTTACCGATTTCCTGTACCGATTAAATTAATATCAAAGAAGTCCAAACTTGAATTAAAATTGTTCCAAACTGAAGGCCAAACGGTGAAAATAAATCGAAACTGAAACAATCAATTTATTATTTTATGTACACAAGAGTATGTATGTTGTTCCTAACTCACTATTTCGCCATTTTAGTGGTTTACCTAAATCGATCATCTACTTTCTGGCAGCTTCTGGCTGTCGAAAACGGCGATAATGCAAAACAAATACACAGAAAAAATCGGAATCGGAATGAACCGATTTTGAAATTTTTAAATCTGTAATCGGTATAACAGATATTAGGGTGATCGGACGGTTAGAGGATAAATGTTACTGTTAAAATAACAATTATCAATATCATAAATGGGGACATTTTTATCTGCAACATTGTACAAAAATTAAATAAATCTTATATGCTGACACTAAACTCAGTGTGTTATTTCCATTCTATTTCAAAATTACTTCCAAGTTAACCTCCAGGCGAGTTCAAAGACTTTGCATAGTCTTTTGTAGTTTGTCCTATAAACCACTGAAATATTGTCATCGGGTGTTTTTCAAAGTCAAGTGCAAATTGTGTACAATTATCTCTTCAAAATATCTCATATCTTTTTGATGTCTCCACAGATTTCCAAGGCCATTTTGACTGGGATGACTACCTGCGGAATACCAATTCAGTTGCAGCTCCTGTTGAACTCTTTCACCAGGTGAGTACCCCTTGCAGTTTTACCATTGAAAGTATTAAATCACATTAATGTCATTTGCTTTGAACATTGTGTAAAGCTTATATAGAGAACAGTGTGAGCTTGTCTTGACAAATGTAATACTGTAAATTAAGATAATGTGCAAAGCACTGGTTGCAAGAAATACATGCACATATGTTATGTCCATGAAAAAATGAGCTGGAGCATAGCTGCATCTCAAAGACTTTATATAGAACACAGGATGCAAGTAGAATTCATTGATTTGGTTTTAGATGTTGAACTGTCTTCTGAAAGGCATAATGTTAAAAGATTTAACCCACAATCCACTGTTAAAAGACTACTTCAAGAGTAGTTTTGGCCTCAGACAAAAATTATATGTTGATAGCATCTTTTACAGTTAATTTTTCTCCATGAACAATAAACACTGAATGAATATTAATCTTTTCCTGGAGATGGCCAGCATTTTTATTCCACTGTTTCATTTATTTATTAAACCACTGGGAATGGAAACTATGTTGAAAGGCATTTTTGCGAACTTTAACCCCAGCATTCCCATCACGAAGGCTAGTGAGAGCCCTTCATTGCGATGTGTAATGTTTGTTTTGAACCGTGCCTATAGGTATGATGTTAATTTTCGCCATTGCTTGATCTCAGGCACATCGAAAGAAATTTACACCTAATTTCAATCCAAACCATCCAGTCTTTTTCAAGGATCAAATAAACCTATAAAGTTAGGTACTATTTATTATGGCGACTGTACATTGCCATATGATAGATATTCGGACAATATCGGATGCAAAATTCATCGAAGAAGATCATGTAGAGAAGGCACACGGTACAGTAGGGAAGATTCTTCACATGCATTGCAAGCGGAATTTCCAATCCTGTTTAAAAGCATCTGATAGCAAGTGATTGAGGTAAAATATGGTTATTTACCTTTCGGTTTCCTGAAAATGTTAAATTCGGGAAGATTTTTGTGGGGATTTTTGTCACAGGCCATCTAACTTAATAGTTAAGTGGTAGCGAAAGTGCTGCATGTCTGTCTTATTCGGAAACCCTCACTGACAGCTGAGTAATACTAGGATTGCTCTGTAGACGGAAAGTTACCGATTTTCCGCGTTTTTTAAACATGGCCACTCACATCCCAGACTGAAGTAGGCTACTTAAGCAAGGAATATCAATTTGTTAAACCAGAAGTAAGTGTTCTGAAATGTAGAATATTTCTCTCTCTCTCTCTCTTCAGAAAATCATTAACCCAGGCTTCAAGGTGGGTCAGAAGCTAGAGGCTGTTGACCTGATAGAGTCTGGTCTGATTTGTGCTGCCACCATTGTGAAGATAGCCGGCCCATTATTGAGGGTTCACTTTGATGGCTGGGACTCATCCTATGATCAATGGATAGATTGCCAGTCACCTGATATCTACCCTGTTGGATGGTGTGAAATGGTCAGATACCCGCTGCAACCACCTAGGATGAACTGTAAGTATATCCTCTGTGTCTTCAACAATGGCTTAGTGATTTCATTGTAGATCTTAAACGTGTATTATCATAGAAGATATGATTGGTGAAAGATCATGCATTGATATTTGTCATTGCACGGTGCGTATGTTAATGACCGTAAACAGTGTGCTTAGACCGTTTACATGTAATATATAAATTGACGTCAAGAAAATGGCAAGCAGTGTTGATACCCTTATAAGACAAGCCCTATAGATAGGCTTTATAAGACAATTAAATTTTCTCCTTAGAGAAAAAAGATATTCAGCAAAAGCACTAAAATCATTTAAAAAATATTTGTGCTTACGTTTTATAGCCACATTGGATTATGCAGCACCTGTTCCAGTATTTAAACACAATGGTAAAAAGATCAAGATATCTCCTGGATTAAGGCCTGACAACAAAAAGAGTAAGTATATTTCATGTATTAATCACAAAATATCTATCACATCCTATCACATGTGCATCGTTTGTGTAAAGTCATGACTTATTTCTTATACCTGTTGCATAGCAAGGGTGGGTATATTGTGCTCCTTGTGATTCTTCCTAATCATCTTCTTCTTCATCAAGCACATAGTTGTAAAGGTCTAGCTCCAAAACCACAAAGGCCCAAGAGCCCCCACTTGGCACAATGATAGCCCATGACCCCCTCTAGAGCCTTTGGCCAATCTCGACCCCAGAGGTCAAAGATCATGAGCTAGGCCAATATACAATTGTCTTGAAGCCCCGACTTGTCACAATGATAGCCCCTGACCCCCTCTAGTGCCTTTGACCAGGCAGGGGGTTCAGGGGCTTTTAGAACCCCTTGTTTTGAAAGTTACCGCTACCCCTGGCCCTAACCCTAATTTTAACCATAATTATAATCATGACTGTAACCCTAATGCATAGCCTAATCCTAACCCAAATACAAGTTCACACATCAAAGGTCATTCAGGGGGAACTTAAGCTTACCAAAACGTCAAATATGCAGTTAAAATTTTATGTTGCTCACTCCTTGATGTACCTGTCACATGTGGTGGGTATTGTGGATAAGATTTTGTGCCACTCGCCCCTTGATTTTAAGTTAACACTTACGTGCCCAAGCTAAAAAAAACTTCCGTTAGTGCCCAAGGGGGGTGGGTCCTAACCCAGATAACCACTTTCCTATGGGAGTTTGATCATGACACTAACACAAGTAAATGGAGTCACGTAAGAACTACATACCCACAATAAAAATGAAAATTCGACCTTTGACCTATGGCCAATTGAAATTGTCACTTTCCGAAAAAATTGGTTCACACATTTCCATCCTCAGCAACTCCAATATAAGGTTTTGAACCAAAATAATTCATTATATCTACTCTAGAATAACCATTTAAAATAATTATTGCTAAATATAGCCAAATTTATACCTTCTTGTATTTTTCTCAGAAAATTCAAATTCACCTTGATCTTTCCCATAGACTTAAACAGTTAAGAGCACGGTCATGACAAAATTAAAATTGAAAAAGGTTATTTGATTTAAGTATTATTAATTATTAATTAATTGCCTCCTAAGTTATATATCTAAGCAAATAAATCCCAAGAATTAATTACTTTACTTTTCTAATTAGTAAAATTTGATTGCGTAACCGAGAAATCATAAAAAATCAAATGTTGGGTACTAAGGGTACCCCCCCTTGGGCACTTAAGTGTTAATAAATGATCAAATTTGCTTGTAAATTTTATAAGGTTAACTGAGGAAGATTGTAAGTTTAACACGCCTATCTTTAAATAAAGGGAATATCATTTTTTTCCTGGTGAATATAAGAAAGTCGTATATGGTAGATACGGCCAACTTAACTCACTAGAATGGGCATTTGGTTGGCATATATAAATCTACAATTCACACTTAAATCATAATTATGATTTGAGACTATCCCTTCACACATTTTGTTTGTTCTTTCACCAGGGCGATCACTGAGTATATCATTTGGAGGTCTGGAGAACACCAAGCTAACAGAAAACAATCTTGATTCAGTGTACTCATTTTCTGATGATGAAGGCATGACTGGCTATCAGGAGCTTTTAAAGCCAACAACAAAACAGCCACATAATTCTAAAAAGGAGAAGAAAGAAAAGAAAGAGAGGAAACCATCAAAACCAAAACATCACAAGAATCAGGACAAGCCCAATGGCAAAGGCAGACCTGAGAATGCTTCTGAGATGAAGACGCATCATGAATTGTCATCGGACTCAGAACTGAAGCACCTTTTGACCACTATCAAAGTCACTCCATCTTTGACACCACGGGCTACCCCAAAGTCTTCGCCGAAAGGTGGAGTTGCAACATCATCATCCAAGAAACCCAAGAAGTCAAAATCATCCAAGAAAACTGCTAATCTATCTAGTACAGAAGCTAGCATTCTAGATGACATATTTGCTTCCATCAGTAAGGATTCTGGACTTTCTTCCAGTGCATATTCAACTTCTTCAAGTAACACCACAATGTCAGGATCATCTAGTCTCACCAGTTTGCAGTTTGACAGCTTGAAATTATCGCCAAGGGCAAGTGTAACAAAATCAGCACCAACTTTGAATTCTAAGGGTCATGTACTGAATTCCTCAAAGCCTGCCATGAATTCAGCAGTCTCGCCTGTTACAAGCTCACCACAACCTACAGTTAACTTCTCGCAGTTTCAGAAAAAAATGGTATTGCAGGAAGGACCAAGTTTGGTCATAAAAACTGACCCGCCACCACCTACTCTGAATAAAATGCAAAATGAACCTTTGCCACAAGTTGCTGATTCTACTTTAGTTGATGGAATGAATGAAATGCCACCCCTTATTCCAGCAGGTGAACAGGAACCAAGCCCAATTCCAGATGCCAACAAATTCCAAGATGCCTTCTTTATGCAACTTGCAGAATCTTTGAAGGCATCCAAGGCAAAAACAGAAAAGAAGTCCAAATCAAAACCAAAGAAGTTAAGCAACAAGGATAAGGACAAAGAGTCCAGTAAAAAATCTTCCAAGAAGGTTGTCAAAAAGGAAGGGAAAAACAAGAAGGAAGGAAAGTCTAAAGAACATAAGAAGTCACCTCGCCCTCCAAAGCCGAAGACAAGTCATCTGGCAGAACTTCTGAAGCGGCCTGGTTCACTTGACTTTTCCAACATTGATCCAAAGAAGATGGTCAATGGATTCTACGTTGCTGGCACAAGTACTGCTGTTTCACAGGAAGATCAGAATTCTGAGAGTGTGGTGCAAAGTATGTTGCAGAGTTCACCGCCAAGTGCTGCTTCGAAATTTAACAATGAAGCAAGCACTCCTCTTTTATCATCACCAGGAAGTGTAGACTCTTTGTTGGTTCACAAAACAGCACAGAATTCAGTGGAACAAAAAGTATTTCCTTGTCCCAGTGGGAATCAAAGAATATCTCACTCCAGCAAGGTTGAACCTACTGACAATAGACTAGTGAGTCCAGGAGTTGTAAATCATTCTGTGCTGCAAAATTTTGATACAATGGAGGATGACATTCTTCAAAATTGTATTGATCCTAATTTGTTACAGAAACCAAGTAGCAGAGACCAACGATCAAATAGCATGGACATTGGGGTATTGCAGAGAGAAACTAGTGAAGCTTTGAAACCTATTAAAGAGGAGCAACCGTTCTTGCCAAATTCAAGTGCTGCAAAACACATTCTGACGCAGGGGAATTTCTAAAACAAGCTCGAAAGCAGAACAGAAAACAGCCAGCAACAAAACTAAGACAAAACCTAAACCAAAGCCAAGGCCGAGGCCAAAAAAGAAAAAACCCAATCCTAACACTAAGACAGCGCCAAGGGTCCGCAGCAATAGTCTACCATTACCAAATGCATCAGTGGAGGCACAGAATATTATAACTAATGGAATGGACATGGAGATGATGCATGGAATGCTATCTCCTGTAAGTAGAACAAACAGTGCAGCACTTCTAGAGGTAGAGCGCAGCACCCACCAGCACATTCTTTCAAGTATTTTGCATGATCATGCCCATCAGGCAGCAGCTTCTGAAGAGCTGCTGGCAAGACAAAGAGCAAACATGATCATGCAGGAAAAGTTTCACGAACTGCAGCAACTCCAGTATCGAATCCAGATGTCACAAGCTCCACAAAATGAACAACCTTCAATGCCTCCACTGGTGGAGCTCAGGAGACCACCTATACATATGGGATTTCCTGGGCCACAACATGGTATGTTTAATTCAATGCAAAGACATCCAGGAAACCAAGTTCCTGGAATGCAAATGCCCATGTCATCAGCAGCAACCATGATGTCACAGGTTGATCCAAGGTTGACCAGTCCATGTGTAGGACAGCCAAATCCACAGTCGATGCTGCCACGGAGTCCTCAAGCATCCGTGCCACCACCAAGTCCAAAAAGCAGTCACCAAATCCGCAATCTGGTGGAATGCATTCTACGATGCCACATAGTCCCGAAGTCAATGATGGCACCAAGTCCAAAGGGAATGATACCACCACCTAGTCCAAAATCCATTATACCACGTAGTCCAAAGTCCAAAGCAATGCCTAGTCCAAAATCAGTATTCCCAAGCAGTCCAACTTCAATGCCACCTCCAAGTCCCCAATCAAGTTGTAACTCCATGATGGCAGCCAGCCCACAATCAATGATGCCAACCAGTCCACAGGCTTCAATTGGTCAAAACTTACAAGCAAGACTTCAGCAAACATCACCAACACCAGGCCCAACAAGTCCAATGATGGCCATGCAAGGCAGGTCTCATTCAGCAGGGATGCTGACAACCCAACAGATGATGACAGCTCAGTCAATGATACACTCTAATCCACTGACTCCACAGAACATGCAGAGTTTGACATCGGGAAATCCACATGGCATAATACCACAAGGTGCCCAGCCTATGATGAGCCCCAAGGGTATGATGAGCCCCCCAATACGATACCCGTCAACATCACAATCTCAGATGCCTTTTGGTGCAATGTCGCCTGAACAGGAGAGAAACCTTTTTGCCTATGGAACTCAATTACAAAATTCTCAGTCTTCCCCTACGGGAGCACCCACTCAGAGACTTCCACCATTACACTCTTTATTAAGACCATCTACACCATCACTGCCACCACTACCACAACACAGCATGCCATCTGCCACTCTTCACTCTCCTGTTTCAAATCCTGGATCTTCACCTGTGCAATCTCCCCACCCAAGCCCAAACAGTATCCACCTACAAAGCCCAGTCTTTCCTCGAGGAATCACACCTCATCAGAGACAACACCAAATCTCACCTAGTCCACATCAGCTCTCACCAGGACAACAACTGCCATTTGGACAACATCAGATGTTGCCCGGACATTTCCAAGCTAGTGTACCCATTCAACAAATGGCTCGGCCAGGAAGCTTCCCAGTCCGCATGGGCTTCCCAAGCCCTCCACCTGGCTATGTCTCTCCTACCTCTGCCGGTATTCCAAGAATGCCAAGCAGTCATTTGAATACACCGGCCACAAAGACAGACTCTTCCGCAGATGGGCAAACTTCCAAACAACAGTCGCCTGCCAAGCCTCCTGTGGGCATTATGAATCCATGGGAATGGAACATATCAGATGTGATTCAGTTCATAGCAGATGCTGGAGAAGGAGCCTGTGCTGAACCTTTCAGAAGACAGGTATGTGGTTGATTTTGGTTAAAATAGCAATGTTGTAGACACTACATAAATGTGATTAACAATAAAAACATTTTTCAAGATGTTTGATAGAGTAAATTTGGTACACTGGTGATCAATCAATGAATTTCTTTGAATGGAAGCAAACATTACAATGTATTTTTATCCCCTGGCTTGTAAGTCGAGTGGGATATTGGCGCGGTGCGAATGTCCGTAGTGTATTTTGTATATGTATGTGTTGTGTGGTTCCATTTGGTTAGGTTTTGGTTATGTTTTCATTTTTTTGCATCTCCTTTGAAAAGTTTGATTCCTATTAAACCAGACTTGGGGTTATGGTGCAATAAGGGTTTCTTCATATGTGGATGATGTCAAAGGTCAGGACAAATGTCATGGACAAGGGCAAAGGTCATCTTAGGTCATGTTCCAGACTGCCAATCTTGCCAGGGGGATGACGTCAAGTTTACTTGCAGTATTTTTTATCTAGTATATTAACGTGAGGCTAGTTTAAGAGTCCAATATTTAAAAAAAATAATTTCTGTTTTAAGGGGACTTGTTTAGGCACCTATGAGTTTGTATCAACTCTTGATGTATTTGCAAAAAGGTCTTATCAATATTATCATCTTATAGCCATATCACAATGTCAACTTTTGTTCTGGTTGCTATTTACTATGGGCAGAGCCTCTGATTGGCTAAACACTTTAATGAATGTAACTAATATTTAACAGTTAGTGGTTCATATCAGAAAAAGGTACATGACTATATTGCAGGGCACATGAAGCGGATTGGTTTTGATCATGTGACAACAGGTATGCCAACCAATGTGATTTTGCATTATATTTCCCGCTGTTTGATCCCATACAAATTGTCTCTGATTTTTAAAACAATAATTTAAGCATTTGGCGACACATTTTTGACAACTGATATAAGTAGGAACGTGCAAGACTTCGGCTCTGCAAATCAGACAAATTCATTGCGGGAATCGCCGCCCTAAGCCTCCAAAGGTCTTTATTTGTGTGTATAGCCCCCTCAAACAATCAACGACGTAAATATAACCGCAGACCCGACTATCTCCCGAAACAGCTTACCCACAATCAAGGTGCCCAAAAGGATTATAATGAGCAACGCACTTCATTCTCTCCTGAACTTTGTTTGGCAGAGACTTAAAAGCACTTTCTGTCTGTCCCTGTCTGTCTTCGTTCTTTATGAAAGCTACATTGGTGGGGTTTATTTGTAGTATGGCGTATACATTGTGGGCTTTTTTTTACTTGTGGGGATAACCCCACAAGACGTTTTCCATTGTTTTTAAGAGCAGGTCATACGGGGGTTAATAGGGACCCTATATGGTATCAGAATCATTATTGGAAAAGCCCATCTGGTTTTTCAGTCCGTTTGTGTCTGTCCCCCCCCCCTGTATTCTCACCAGAACTACTGTGAGGCTGTCTGTAGTACAGAACTACATGTGGTGCTTATTCCTTTTATAGCCCACAATGTCAGACAGGCCAAAAACCCACATGTAGCTCTCTAAGTATGTCTGTCCCGTCCCGTCTGTCCGTCCGTCTGTCCTGTCCGTCTCTGTTCTGTGTTTACGCTGTTTTGTACTATTTCTCTGGAGTTCCGTAGGGCTACGACGATGTAACTTGGTGGAAAGAAGCGCTGGGTCCGACAATTTTCTCCGACCTATTAGATTTTGGGCGTAATTGCTAATTGTGGGGCCGCCAGCATAATGGCAGGACCCACTAGCCATCCGTTGTGCGTGTGTATGTGTGTATATGTGTGTGTGTATGTTGTGTCACCATTGTTAGTTTTTTTAAATTGACCTCACTGAAAAGTTAACTTCAATTGGAACCAAACTAACTTCTGTCATAGGTTCACCATGGTATCCCTCCTATGGTGATGAGGTCAAAGGTCCATGTTTTGAAAGGTCCAGGTCATGTGCGGTCAGTTGAAAATGGGCTTTAAATTAAAATTGATCTAAATTGCAAACTTGAAGTTAAATGGACACCAACTTTTGTCATAGGTGCACCCTGCGATCCCTCATATGTTGATGAGATCAAAGGTCACTTGCCAGGTCAAAGTTCATGGAGGGATGGGCGGCCCACAGCCTTATATTCTTGAATATAGCGACGGGAAAGCCGAGAACCACGCGATAAATTCTAGTAAGTTTATCTATTTGCATAATTTATATGAAACTTTTCCCCGCAAAGCTTGTGTACAGTTTCTGAGTTTCCGTTGCGTAATAATGATGTAACTGGTGGAAGGAACCGGCGAGGAGTTCTCGACCTGATTAATTTTTGGGCGTATTAAATATGCCAAATGAGCTAATTAATATGCAAAAATCAGCGTAATTGCTTAGATTTTGACGGTACAACATCGATATTGCAAAATTTCTCTTTTCCTACGCTGCATGAAATCCTATCATGATGTGCATCTTTCTTGCACTTTGAAAGTGCAGATATGTTTGCGGCTTATTAGCAAATGCAGCTAATTAATATGCATCATTACTGTATCTTCTCTGAAACGGTACATCGATAGGCAAAATTCCTTCGCAACATGAACGAATATTATGCCGTGCATCTTTTTGGGTTATCAAATAATTGCGTCAAATTGGCATTTTTTTTGGCCTAAAATAATGCTAATTAGTGTCTAATTTGCATATTTAAGGAAAAAAAAAGCTTGTGTACAGTTATCTAGAGTTCCGTGAAGGCGTATAATGATGTAACTTGGTGGAAGGCAGCGGGCTGAAGATTTTTCGACCTTTTTAGATTTGGGGCCTATTTCGGGCAAATTAAGTAGGGCCAAGATCTAACTGTGCATGGGGGTGAGGGGGTGGTCGGAAAAATCAGCGATAATTTGCGATAATTTTGAAACTGACATCGGATACACAAAATTCCTTCACTGCATGAGAGCCTATTATGGTGCGCATCGTGTTTGCCTTGAAAGTAGTGATATATGCGGCTTAGTTAGGTAATGAGCTAATTAATATGCATAATTGTCTGGATCGCTGAAACGGTACGACGGATAGGCAAATTCTTCACTACTGAAAGAATAGTCTGTCATTCATCTTTGTGTGAATCATAATTAGGTTAAAGTGCAGTGGGCCCACTTAAGGGGGATTTTGTGATGTAATTGACCTAATTAAATATGCGTAGTGCTGTATAGCTGAAGCAGTACATTGGATATGCATATAATCTGCGTTACTGCAGGTGGGTTGTTGGGAGGGTGGGTGTTGCGAGGGGGTGGGGCATTGCGGGGGTGTTTTTGGGGGTGTGCGGTGTTTGGAGGGCTGTGTTGCAGGGTGTTGGGAGGGGGGGGTGTGGGAAAGGGGTCTAGGGTATTTTGGGTTTGTTGGGAGGGGATGTGTATGTGGGGTGTTGAGTGTTGGGTGTTGGGAGGGGGCTGGGGTAGTGCGTTTTGTTTGGGGAGGGATGGTAGTGTGGTTGGGGTATTGGGGGATGTGGTATTGTGGGTTGTTGGGAGGGGCTGGCGTATGGCGGAGGGGTGGGTTGTTGGGGAAGGGGCTTGGTATTTCGTGTGTGTTGGGGTGGAGTGTTGCGACGTGTTTGAGAGGGGTTCGTGTGTTGCGGTTGTTGGTGTTCGGGGTTGTTGGGGTGTTTCGGTGTTTTGGAGAGTCGGTGTTGTGGGGTGTTGGAGGGGGTGGTTGCGGGTGGGGTGATACGGGGTGGTGTTGGGGAGGGGCTGGGGTATTACGTGAAGTTGGGGAGGGGTGGGGTGTGTGGGGTGTGTGGGGAGTGGTGGGGTGTGGTGGGTTGTTGGGGAGGGGTGGTTTTGCAGTTTGGGGAGGGGTGGTGTTTGCAGGGTGTTGGGGAGGGGGTTGGGGGATTTGTTTGGGGAGGGGAGGGGGTTGCGGGGTGTTGGGGAGGGTGTTGGGGGTGGTTGTTTGGGGACGGGGGTGGGTGTTGGGGAGTGGGATGGTGTTTGGGAATGGGCCAGGGTATTGTGGGATGTCGTGGATGGGGTATGGTGGGGTGGGTGGAGAGGTGTATGGTGTTGCCGGTGTTGAGAGGGGTGGTTTGCGGGGTGTTGAGGAGGGGCGTTGGGTGTTTGCAGGGTGTTGGGGAGGGGGTTGGGGGTGTTGTGAGGCATTGGGGAGGGATGGTGTTGTGGGGTGCTTTGGGGATAGGGTGTTGTGGGGTGTGTTGGGAGAGGTGGGGTGTTTCGGGTTGTTGGAGGGGTGGGGTGTTGCAGGGTTGTTGTGGAGGGGGGTGGGTGTTTGCGTGGTGTTGGGGAGGGGTGGGTGGTTGCTGGGTTTTGGGCGTGTTGGGGAGGGTGGGTGTTGTGGGGTGTTGGGAGTGGAAGGGTGTTGCGGTTGGTAGGGATGTGATTGTATTGTGGGGTGTTGGGAGGGGCGTGGGTATTGCGGGTTGTTGGGGAGGAGGAGGGGTATTGCGGGTTGTTGGGGAGGAGGCTGGGCATCATTCGGGTGTGGGGAGGGGGAAGGGTGTGAGGAAGGGGTAGGGTGTTGAGGAAGGGTTGGGTATTGGGGGTGTTGGGGTGGTTGCGGACGTGTTGGGAGGGGTGTTGGGTGTTGTGGCGGTGTTGGGGTGTGGGGAGTCAAGTGCTGCGCGGGTTGGTGTTGGGAGAGGGGTCGTGTAGTGGGGGGGGATACGGGGAGGTTGTTGGGGAGTGGGAGGGGGATATGCGGGCGTGGGGAGGGGGTGTGGGTGTGGGAGGGAGGGTGTTGGGAGGGGGCGGTGGGTGTTGGGAGGGGGCTGGGTGTGGGAGGGAGGGGGATGGGTGTTGTGGGGTTGGGATATTGAGGGTTGATGGGAAGGGGGTGGGGTGGCTGGGGTATTGCGGGTGGGGGGAGGGGGCATGGGGTATTGCGGGGTGTTGGGGATGGGGAGGGGGGTGGGTGATGCGGAGGGTTGGGGAGGGGGGGGGGCGTCGCGTGCCGGGGGTGATACGGGGAATTTAACGTAGAACAGGGATAGAATATGATGAGGTCATGTGATGTATACACCGAGATCGATGTTTAACATCTGAGAGGACTATGGTATTAATGATCCATCTTTTGGCCTAGTAAAGTGATTTATCACAACCCCCCCCCCCCCCCCCCCCCTATTCTACAACCATTGTCTTATCACTGATGGAGAGACTGAACCATTAACTATTTCAGCGGGTGTTCTCCAAGGTGACACCTTGGCCCCATAATTTCATAACAGTTCTTGATGTATGCCGCCATGAACTTGAGATATCAGCAATTGCACGGATCTGTTGAGCCCAGAAGAGGAGCAGACGAATCCAGAAATCCGAACTTCACGATTCGATTTCGACCGTGCCATGCTCTCTTAGCTCATCTCTAGTTGAGTTAACATCCTACGTCACTTCTTTGGTTGCTGCAGAATCCAATTCTGGCAACGCGTATGGCCCAGAGTATTAAAAACTCTAACAGTTTCTAACAGATTACAATTGCCCGTGTGGGAACATTCAGGCCGACCGATGTCAAATTAACAGGACCTAACATGTTACAAACATTGGGCTGTTAACTGGTCTATTAACAAAGCAGAATACTCCTGTTAAAGAGTGTTGAGGCAGCATCAAATGCTTGCAGTTGGTTACACTGAATGCTGGATAACAAAACCCTTTGGTAAATATTCCCTCGTCAGCCTGCGTTAACAATTACGCTGCTAAGTGATCGAGATCTCGATCAAAACATGTGGAAGGTATTATAAAAGGTGCTTTTGTGTACATGAAGAGGTGTTAAGCCATTCAAAGGAGTTGAACTCGAAAATGTACCGGAATTAATTTTAAATACCTGGTTCCATAACTCCGGCTCTTTTCGACTCAATGTTAGGACAGCACAAGCATGGGTCGCCGCAATAAACTCCACAAGATCTGGAAATCCGCGCTAGATGAAGACTAACATCCGATCTTCAAAGCCCTGGTGGAAAGCATTCTCGTGTATGGCTCAAAAACTTGGACAATCAGCAGAAAAATGGAAGACGTTATAAAGGGTTGCTTTGCTACACTCAACTGTTACGATGATGTGCTCGACGATCGTGGAAGGATCATATTCCAAAACACCAAAGTATATGGTGATATCCCTCAATTTCTTCAACAATCAGGCAAACGCGTTTCTGTTTGATGGTCACTGCCACCGCACATCCGACCAACCCATCTTCTCCCTTGATTTCTGGGCTCCTCCGGGTGGGAAATCAAGCAGAGGCAGAAGTCCCCTTCAGTACACTTGACACCATCAAGAGCGATCTCATCTAGATCTACAAGAAAGATCCAGTATTATCATGCATGACAGGGATATCTGGTGCGAACATGTAGCCAGTGATTTTCCATTCCGTCCACGGAAGACCGATGATGATTGATGATGAATGATGATGAATATTAATGAGCTCATTTGCATATTTGAAGAAATTAATTCCACTCAACTAAAGCCATAGTAATGACTTTTTATAATGTGCCACAGTGATAGAACATGACAAGAGTCATGTGCTGCTATACCTCTTTGGATGGGTTTGCATAGTAATGAGTTCATTGACATATTTTCAATAAAATGTGATTCAACCACAATTGTGGTGTAACTCTAATTGGACACTATGTAATTCTTGTTTTAATGTATAGGGGAGAGGTGTGAAATATGAAATGCATAAAAGAAAATTGATACCTGAATTATTCATTACAAATAGCTGTTAACTTTTTTTGCATTTCATGCAGAAAATCGATGGACCCAAATTCATGCCCTGTCAAGGACAGCTTGCCAACTGACTGGATCGAAAAGTGCGCCCTCACTCAAGAGATATCAACAAATTGTGCCGGCTGCGATCAATGTTCCCAACACATGAACACACCAATACACAAAAGTAAGAATGAATAATGTTGCTGTAAGAAGCAATTTTGGTAAAGGTAAGGAGCATGTGAAGCCAATGGTTGCCTACAGTATCAAGATGTCATTTTAATTGGGAGTGTATACTTGTATGTAATTTAACTTGGTCTTATACTGGAGCACCTCTGTAATACAACGTCATATGTGGCAATTAAACCTTTCTTGCCCCATGGTAGAAAGATCACAATGTATAAATCATGCATACAATATGAGCAATTATAGAACATATATCTAATAAAGATGATTGTATTATATGAGTTCTGTTTGCCTCCATGGTTTGTTGCCTATGACATAGGGTCTATATTAGGTCTGGATCGATTACATATGCAAACAGGGCTACTTGTGCCACGTACACATCATTTTTTACAGGAATAAGGCACTTGTGTTAGATTGAACCAGAGAGAGCAAGACATGATGGCATAGTAATTAAGTTGCTGCTGAGACATTCTAAATTCTGAGAGGAGGCAGTGGCGCTGTCTTGATTTGTGCAAAAATAAATGCTGTTTTTTTGTGTCCTAACATACTATAGTTTGATCATTACCAAATTGGCAAAAAGGGGTATGATTAACACATTTCCCTATAAGACAGCCTTTCTGATTGGATAAGTAAGTACATTGATTTGTGTTATTGCCGATGCATTGTTAGCCATACATGCACATGGGATGTCTTAATTTTTTGTTCTACAGACAGGTGTTTTTGTTTTTTAATTTAAAATTGTTTTATCAATTTTATACTTTGTTTTAAAGAAAAATGAAAAATTTAGTCTAGTTATGGTTGTTTAAGTGCAGTGATAGAAATCCAAGGCATGTTCTTCAGTTTGGTAGTGGCTAGGGAGGCTCTAGCTATATGCAATGTGTGTACTTAAATGTGAACCATGAAATAACATTGTTTGATAGATCCATGTACCAAAGAAGTCAACATATCATGTACAAGTACAGGCCTCTTACATAACAACTAAATTTCCGTAGTAATGGCAAGCTTTATGAACATGTCAAAGTGAATGTATTCATTGTTGTCAATGTAGGAGAAAGTAACAATATCCTAATGTTAATTGCCTCTAATGTAAGAAGTAAAAGCACAGGACTGCCACAACATAAATAGTGGATATAGAATGCAGCAAGCATTCTTATGTCCAGATGTGCAGTTAGGGCACTAATATGCACCAAGCATGCTTATGCCCAGATGTGCCGCTAGGGTAGCTAGTATTTGTCGTACCATCCAGTAGATTCTAGCGATATCATTTGTCAATCGCCTTAATTTACTGACTAGATATTTCCCGTATCCTGCCGTCTGAGCATGTCTGGGGCTTCGTATCATCCGGTCAATAAGAAATGTGCATACGCAATATCTACTGTTGTCAAGTAAACACATAATTGCGTCATTGCTTACGGCAAGCTGCTCCTATCCTTGCACAAAACGCCAGTCTGCTGCACTTTCTGCTGCTGATTTGATACTAACACATAAGAATGCTATTACTTGTGTCATTGGGTATGATAAATTCATCATTAGGTGAGTTGGGATTGGATAAGGAATATATCTAGTTTTGGAAAACCCGTACACGGTTCGGCCTACGGCCTCACCTTGACTAGATTATTCCGTATCCAACACCAACTCACCTAATAACTAATAGTATCAGGCATGCTTGTATCCAGATGTGCTATTAGAGCAGGATTTCTTTGATGCATGGCTAAAGCAAAACCTTATGCACTGTTTACCCAATACTCATATTGAATTACAGTCCTCACTGCTTTCGAGCAAGCCGGGACTCATGAAATGTATGTTAATTTTGTCGTATTGAGTATTGATCAAATTATGGATGTGGACATTATTGGTTGGTGGACACTGTTTGTCCAAGTAAAGATAGCCTGCAGCTGATATTATAAGTGTATTGTAAATAGCAGATTAATGAAAATGCCTACTCTAAGTAAGCAGCTGTCTTTTGCTATTCTATATTCTATCAGGACTGTGGTCTTGTTAAACCTTGTGTGAGGACTTTCCAAGTCTCTTTTTTTACTCCAGCTGAAAACACTGCCAGGACACTCTGGTATTGATGTAATTTACTAGAAGTCAATGACTGACCTTGCTTCAAAGTTCTTTCCGCCTCTAGAACGTTTTTTTTTTCTTTTTTTAGTGGCCTAAGAAACTATAGTATTTGTCAAAATCCCTAGTATTGCCGTTTTACGCCACATATGACTATTGTTGGATTGCATGGAAAGGTAGTTACGCAGAGAGATACGCACCCGTATGTCATCGTCAAAGGGATTACTGACAAATGCTATAGTTCATTGTTATCTATGCACACATTATTCACTGGTTACATGTAGTAGCCCTGGTATAGCTAGGCTATGAATATATGCATAGTCTTTCATAGTTGCATGAGATGTGTGCACTGGTGGATAGTGCTTTATTGTCCCTCCCTACCCCCTCAACAGTAGCCACATGCTGGGGATAAAGAGGGTGTTTGAGTAATCACCACAATGCACCGTTTGGGATTTCTCTCATTAAAGTACGAGATTCCCCCAAAATCATTTTTAAAGGAGAACCGATACAACGAATATATTATACAATATACTTTATAAAATAACTATTGACCACATATCGCGTGGTTTCATCTAAAAAAAGAATTATATTAACCACAACAATGAATTAATACCACCTAGTCTGACCATGCGATATTTAAAATTGCGCTATTGTATAACGCGTGCTGCGATACCGCCGGCATGTTTGTGTTATACACACCTTAGGAAATGCACCTTATGAAAGCGTCACATGTGAAGCTATATGACTGTAATGTGCCTCCGTATCCCATAACACGTATACATATCCCTATACACGAGCGCGAATTTCCAATAGCGCATGGTAAGACAAAATGTTTTAATTCATATTTATGTGTTAGTATAATTCCATTTTTCCATGAAACCACTCGATATGGTTCTATAATTATTTTTATAGCGTATATTGTTATTGTAAGTTATTCATAGTACGGTTCTCCTTTAACACATGAAAACTCTGACTTTTACACTCATTTTTAGCCCACAAGTGCTAGTACTTAGGGAAATATTAGCATGATCATGAAATGTTTTGGGTCCTTAAAGCCGCCAGAGATTTCCTGAGGAGGGCGCCCTCAATTTCCAAAAAAATCGTGTTTTTGCATGTACATAATGCTTGTCCATATACTAATCACTGTGTGAAATCTAAGCTTAAATCTAATTCCTTTATATAGAAAATTGCAACTTTGTTATAAAATTCCGGATCCGGAATTTTTGTTATACACAGGGTCCTATGGGACGTAATAATACACATAAATGTTTAATGCCTCAAAACGAAAAATCCGATCATCTCAATTTCGGATTTGTGCATTTTAGGTTTACTATCTTTAGTACTAGTTGATTATTTTTCATTATTACACAAAAAAAAATAATATTTCGAAATCTCTGAGTCAGACTTTAAACTTCTTGAACACATTTTATCTCTAAGTACTTACATGTGTTAAGTACAGTATAGTTATAACACATTGCACTGCATTAGGGGATTGATTCAAAACACCCTCTGCCTGGGGATAATATCTTTTATCCTATGGAAATGATGAAGAAAAAACTGATGCATTCTGTGAATACCTATAGTATGCCAACAGAGAGTTAATATATTTTGTACATTAACAGAGTCACTACTTACAAGCAATTCAGAGATGGACATCTGAAAGTACAACAAAATTACTACATCATTAACCTCCAGAGAACTACCAACAACCTCCAGAGAACTACCAACTGATTGGCTAAGACAAATACTAACCCATATATTGAGCCAATCAATGACATTGTAAGAATTAAGGTTACCCTGGAAAAGATTGGGGAAATTACTATAGAAGAGCTATTTTAAATGGTTATTTAATTGAATTAATCATGTAATTAGCCAATCAGAACCATTGTAATCCCTAAACCCAGTGGGTTTAGGGATTATTAGCATCTTACCACAGGTTGAGTCAATTTTCTTGTAGGATTTTTATGTTCTACAATGTAGAAATTGATAGTTGTAGAAAATTGAGCTTTCCTTTGACAATGATGGCTCTGATCTGTTATGAAACTTTAACTCCCCTGGGCTCTACTGGCCAATTTAATTGGTTATTCATAGCGTTATATGGTATAATAAGCCAACCAGAGACATTGTAATAAAAACATATCGTCGCCCACATCACATACTGTCTTATCTGACATTTTTGACTTTTTTGAGATATTTTGCATATGTACTTATAATGTTGCAGTCTATACATGCACAAAGTTACAATCTTGAAAGTGACCTAATTAGTGAGAGATTAAGAATTTTGATCAATAAGCTCAAAACTGCATATCGCAATTTCACATACTGTCGTATGTTTCATTTACACGTAATTTCAATAGGCGTATAATTAACTCTGTTCGTAAAACAAGCTGCTTACGCTTTTCACATACAGATCTATGTGCGTCTTATCTGCCTCATAGAGATCTATCTGAACGCATTGAAATATAACGGTGAAATTAGCGTTGTATGTGCAAAATACTACTTTTTTGCGTTTCACATACAGACTTATGACTTTGTAGCTTGGTATCAGGAATACAATTGCACTTTCAAAACTCAGCAAGGTTAAAAACTTAAACTTCAGAAAGTTTTCTTCATAATGCAAAATTAAAAAGTAAATTGTAATGTTTAAATCCATAGTACAAACGTGAAATCTCCCGGTAGAATTTCAATGGCGATTTTCCCGAAAGTGGCATTTCGTCAGATAAGACAGTATTTGATGTGGGCGACGATATGTAAAAGGTCTATTTTGATTGGATACTCAGAGGTTATATCACGTTATATCATGTCATGATCCAATCAGATATACTGAGAGACATTAGACTTCTTCAGGGGTTAATGGAGGTGTAAGTGAAAACCTACCATAGTATTCATTATCAGGGATTCATTACCAGAAATTATGCATGCTTGCTCACGAAAGATACTCAAACAGAGAACCAGGGGACAATTATACACTTTGGAAGAAAGAAAAAAATATTTCTTACAACAAATTTGTTTCACTGAGAGGTTAAAAAATGCTAACCTCCATTAAGAAGAAATGGGAGAAAATGCCATATTGGAAACATATAATATTTAACTCATAATCCACACTTGTTCTGACAAACTGAAAAAAATACTTTGCACTGCAACTATAATTGATTCATCTGATATGTGACCCCGTACCATTCTTGCGGGGTGAAAAATCAATGAGGCGCAGTGGACTTCTGTTAATCATGTTATTGTGAGGAATGTTAAGGCCTGAATACACTATTGTGCGTTCCATACATGAATGAATTGTATTTAGTGGCAGGTGAGTGAGTTATATGACCGGAGTGTCCTCCAAGATACTCCGGTGTGGCACGTGCATTGAATTCTTTCATTTTCCCTCTCGACTTAATTGAATGGTCCAAAACTACAGGGGGACGAACGTATCGCGCGAATCGACTATAACCAACTCATTTGAAGTGCCTATAATCAGTTTGTCAATGCAATGACAGTAAAATGATAGTAAGTAGTGTGAGACTTGAACAAAGGCCATTACTTGCACTCAGTACAATGGGGTGCCACTCTATACCAATGTTCAAAATCCCTGCTAATGTACAGGCTTTAAGTTGGTTACAAAAATTAGTTTTGGTGATACTGACGAGTGCATCACTAGATCCAATTAAATACTATTGTGGTTGTCGGGCAATCATTGTGCATTTCCTAGTCGATGCATTCATATGTATCGGGGATTTTGAAGGCACTCTACCCAGAAAGAGGAGGTAGTGTTAGTGTTCTTCCCACAATGCATTTCTTCCAATACAATTTTTGCACTGATTGTTACAAGAGTATAGTGACAAAAGTAGAAATGAGCAGAACTCATCCCAATCTTGCAATTAAACTTTTGTCACTCTAGACTCATGTGACAACCAGCGCATAAAATTCTATAGGGAGAAATGCTTGTGGGAAGAATACTCTACCTCCTCTTGTACCTAGACATGAAGTTGTTATCAAGTGCAAATTTGCAGTGATTACAACTGGCACTGGCATAAGAAAGTTGGAAAGCCAGGCCCAAACAACAAGTGGTGCCCATGATGAGGAGCAAGCCCAAAAACAATGTATTTCTGTTGAAAATATGCAAAAGAGGGCATTTTACCACAAACTTTACCACAAGATAGGCAATTGCCACAAGATAGGCAATTTTAATCAAAATAACATTACCAGGTTGGTTCAAATTTTGGGGAAAAGAGGTATGCTTTTGTGGACTGTGTTAGCACTGAAACAATGAATACAAAGTCAGTTCTGGGGTCTTATTACAAAAGCAATGTAAACCAATGTGTTTATTTTCCCTCCATCACCTCTGCTTTTAACAAAACTGGCGTATGCGTGGGTTTAGACTTCCATTAATTTTGTTTGGCTTGATTTCTGTATCTGATAATGAAGCAATTACTCACACATAATGAAATATCTAACCATTCACAAGACAAGCATACCTTTAAGTGCCATACGCTGTTTCAACACAGGGCTAGCCACACTATTCAAATTTGAATTCCCATTGCTGCTCTTTGGTGTTTAATATGGATAGACATTTGGGCATATTAGACATCAATTTGACAAGATATTATGATATGAAATATTGACTGTTTATGATTGCCCTGAGACCAGGTAAATCCCATCATGTCCAACTTCCTATTACGTTGCTAAAAATAGAAGTGTGTGGGTTCAGAATTTGCATCAAAATTAAATGTCAACATCACAAAACTTGGCTGCCCTGCATCTGGCTTTTTTGGTTCAGCCACCAGTATTTCTTAAAGAAATACAACATGCTTAAGGTGACTAATGGTGGGTTCATACTTCATCGGCAGACGTCTCCCGACGTTAGTCTTTCGAACATGTTTTGCGCGCAGGATGCATGAACATACGCATTGCATAAAAAGCATGTTTGGAAAGGCTAGCATCTGTCGATTGTCCTGTTGATGAGTATGAACCCACCATAAGGTGTTAGTCCTGAAGAAGGGGAAATACACAGATTCAAAGTTTATATAATATATAAAATGTAAACCTAATAGGTAGTGGTTGAAGGCAGCCAACGTGTTATGTTCTATGAATATAAAGAGTGCAAAAGCTGTGAACCTCAAATTTCTAGTTGCTTCTAGTATCCAATCGGGTGGACCATTTTAAAGAGATACAAGGACAGTTCCAGAAAGAAGCGCCCCCATTTTTTTCAAACCTGAGTTTTTTGCATATTTGGAATGCTTACCAATGTATTAGATCACACCTGAAGTGAATAAGCTAAATATACAGTTGTTATGTAATGTGATAATGATTTTGCATTTTCTGTCGTGCACAACAGAAAATCAAAGCATGCTTTTCTATGGGGGCAATTTACGATAGCAAGCAAGTTCAAAACATTTTTTTGTTTTTCATGTTTGACCAATAAACCTTTGAAACGTTCTTGGTAGGTGGTCTACGACAGAGCAAGTGCAAATTGAGAGAAATTTGTATCCTAAAAAAATCTCCTCCTGCCCCTTGAACTCAATTTGTAATCTGTTTTTGGTAAAATTCTACAACAAGCAAATCGTAGGAAGGTTGTAAAAACTCCCAATTGAAAATTACCTGTATTAAAAATACAGTGGCACCACTGAGCAAGATCTTAAATGTAAATATTTTGGTGTTTTTTTTGCAGCAAATGAACCCCTGAAAAGGGTGCAAAATAAGATTTTTAAAGGGCAGCCAATTTCAAGGCAATTTTCAATTGTGTAAAAGGGCATCAAGGCAATTACATGTTAATGAATAGGGCCAAGAATGACAAAAAATTTAGGGCATCAAGGGAACTGGTACGGGCACCGAAGGCAATTGCCTTCGGTGCTTTCGGTTATTTTGCGCCCTGCCCCTGAATGAACCCCTTCTGTATGCTCATGCATTCAGATAGTCACAAAATAACATTATTCAACTTGCACCATATCCATTAGATATACAATACTTTCAGTTTACACACACTGCAATTTTGCACACCAACAGAACTTGTGTGAATTTTTTTAAAAAAATGGGTTATATTTTATTCAAATTCTAAGAACAATTACAAGTCTATTCTCTGGACTAAATCTAAGCTCATACCATGGATTGGGAGAGGGCAGGATGCAAAAAAAAGTGGACCTTTTGGACCTAATCCTCCCTTAAAGGTGCAAAGACGATTTTAAAAAATGAGAGTACTGATTATTACCCTGAGTAAGCTTCAATCAAAAATTTCCCCACCTGAAGGATTAATCTGAGAACTGTTTCTTTGGTAAAAAATTGGAAATTTCTCTATTTTGTATAGGAGCAAATACAAAATTCAGCCCGATGTTTTATATTGAAATAAAGCAAATCAATCACTTGTTTTCTCTTAAGACATTTATGTTTTGCCAAATACGAGGTAAGAAAACTCTTGAGTGTCTACTCTATATGAAATTACTAATTATAACACCTCAAATCTCTCGTTGCACCTTTTAAAGAAACTTCCCGTTTTTTTATCTAATTTTGTGGATCTGATTTTTGTTGGCCGACCAAATCTATCATATTCTACCAAAGAACTCAGTTTTTTGTGTCAAAGACTTGAGTCAAAACAAAATTGCTGCATATCCTTTTACTCTCTGAGTTCTCCCTTTACAGTAAAAATCCAAGCTCAAAATGAACCATCAGATTCCTGCTTAGTGAACATGTACTGAGGTAATGTATAGAATACCATATACTTGATATATAATACCCATTTTCTTTTACTAAATTTTAATAATAGAGTTTATTCACCGTTTTCACAATCCTACTTGACTTCAAATCATTGGTTTTCCAATGAGCATGGGCTCGTGTGAGGAGAGACCTGCTCAGTCCTATCACACCCACGCCATCTAGGCACATTGGAACTGAACACTCACTTTGGAACATTCCCTTGCACTGAATGACCTGAAACTGAATAATGGGGAACTGTGATAGGTCGTATCCAATGTGTGTATATCAATCTTATCAACAACATTGTGGAGAAATGCGGTCTTATGTTGCATTGTATTCCCTTACACTTAATCTTGATTGTGCAGCATAATATTAAAAATAGTTTTAAGTATAATTAAGATAAAGTTAATCAACTTTTCAACAAAAATATGACAGTGCAAAGTTGTTAGTTATTTTTGTTTGATATTGTTTACCATATATAATTTCTAAGAATGTACACTTGTAAAAATGTAATCATAAATTAATGAGGTCCATCAGAGTGGTCTAATTATAATAGTCAATGTTGATTTTGGCTGAAATGAAAAATGATATGTCTATGGGTACAAGTTTCTTTTTGTACTTTGACCTATCTGATTTGTTTTACAAATGGAGTGTGCAATGTGCTATGTTTTTGTATTTTATATGGGAGGCTTGTTTATGTGGGTATAACTGATGTATCAAGGAACAGTGTTGTAATCTAAATATACTTTCTGAAGTAAATTGTAGACTAATGTGTATTAACATTTTGAATTGGATATTGTACATGTACAATTCTCAAAGGTAATCACCACAACCAAGTTTTGTTTAAGCATCCTACTCCTGGGTTGATGGGAGCAGCCAGGTTCCCAACATAGAAGCCGTGTCAGTGGAATGTAGTGGATCTTATAAGTGTAGTCTGACAAATGGCGAACCGTTTGAAAAAGCGGGCCTAAATTGGATTTAAAAATGTGATTTGGGACAGGTGGACCTTCAATTGCGTCTAACTTTTCACTAGAATATGGTAAAGTTTTTAAATCTAAATTAAATTGTTAATTGTAATTGAATGTGTTGATTGAAAGGCAACAAACCTATTAGATACTCAGTTATTCACCTTGTAATTGACAATTGTCATGGGTCAAACTATAAAAAGATGTCACATATGACCAAGATGTCATGCTGGCCGTGAGATTATTGGTACGTCAATGCACCCATCATGTTTCCCCGTTTTTCATTTTTGGCCCTCTAAGTAATTTTGTATATTGTAATATTGTCACTGAAAAGCATTTAACATAATTTATCACATATGTAAAATGTGTCTTATTTCCCCTTTAAGGAGGCACAACTGGAGATGGTTTTACTTCTAATTTTTTTAAAAGTTACATTGCATGATGACCTGGTATGGCTCCTGGTTTGAGGAAGCCTACCGTGTATTTTGTGTTTTGCCTCCCATTCAAGTATATTACCGAATTGTTCTATAAACGCCGGGGGCGGTGCATTTTTCAAAAGTGGGGGTGTTTATTACAGGCAAAATAGAAAGTCAAAATCCCCCAAATCACCTTACCCAGTTTAATAAAAGGGTGTTCATTGCGCGCGTTCCTGGTGATGTCAACCGCAGGGCCTATATAGCCACTAATCGTCAAATGTTGATTTGGCTGAAATGGAAAATATCTGGTCTATGGGTACAAGTCTTTTTGTACTTTGAACTATCTGATTTGTGTTACCAGGAGTTGCAATGTGTATGTTTTTGATTTTTATATGAAGCATGCTTGAATATGTGGTATACTGATGTTATCAAGGAATCAGTGTGTAAATCTAAATTATACTTTTGAAGAAATTGTGACTGTGTGATGAACAGTTTGAATTGATATTGAAGTTACATTCTCAAAGGGACATCACACACAAGTTTTGGGTAAGCATCCTTATTGGGTTGATGGGAGCAGCAGGTACCAACAAATAAAGCAGGGGTGCAGTGGAATGTTAGTGGATCTTATAGTGTATCTCACACATGGACCGTTTGAAAAGCGGGACTAAATGTGATTTAAATGTTTGATGTGGGACAGGCGGACTTCAATTGGTCTACTTTTCATTGAGATATGGTAAAGTTTTTAAATCTAAAGTAAATGTGTTAATTGTATTGAGATGTGTTGATTGAAAGGCATACAAACCTATTAGATACTCAAGTTAGTCACCTTGTATTGACAATTGTCATGGGTCAAACTCTAAAAATGATGTCTACAGTATGACCAAGATGTCATGCTGGCCGTGAGATTATTGGTACGTCAATGCACCCGTCAGTTCCCGTTTTCATTTTTTGCCTTCTAATTAATTTATTGTATATGTCACTGAAAATCATTTAAAAAATAATTTATCAATATGTAAAAGAGTGTCTTATTTCCCTTTAGGAGGCAAAAATGGAGATGGTTTTTATAATTTGTTTAAAAGTTTATGAATGAGGAGGCCTGGTAGCTCCTGGTTGGGACGCCTACCACGTGTATTTGTGTTGCCTCACATTCAAAGGATATTACCGTATTGTACTTATAAACGAAGAGGGGCGGTTGCATTTTTTCAAAAGTGGGGGGTTTGTTTTTGACTTAACAGTCAAAATAGAAAGTCAAAATCCCCGCAAAAATCACCTTACCAAGTTAGAAAAGGGTGTTCATTGCGCGCGCCTGGGGGATTTCAACCCAGGGTATCTAATCAACAAATGGGTCCAGTTTTGACTGGCCGTGAAGCAGGAACGCATTGATGAAACAGAGATTATGATACAGATTACTACAGTCCTGGCTATTAAATCATGTGATTTAGGTAAGTTAACTCATTTTCTTGAATTGGGGTATCCAAAAATCGTTGGGGGGTGTTTTATTAGAGCAGGGCGTTTATTAGGAACACACCGGTAGTGTTAAAGAAATTTTGTGGGTACACAAACAATTGAGCGTTAGAGAAATTTCCGAGTAATTGCAGTCAAACCCCAAGTGACGATAGAATGCACAAGACTTATTCCGTCCACAACTTGTGTCCAGGACCACATCTTTCGGACTGTCACATAGCAGCGCTATTCATGATTAGGTTTGCGCTTTTTCTGTTAATGTATTAAGTTTTACAAAAGAACGACCTGCTGGCTCGGCTTGCTTGCCGTTCGTTTTTTTTTTTTCTATAATAGTGAATAGATCCCTATAGATGAGTCGAAAAGATGTGGTCCTGAAACATAAGTTGCGGACGGACGAAAAGGCTTTGCGATCACCATGCATCCACTATACATGTATTTTTTTACATCCATGTCTTTAAACAGGACCTTAGAATTTAACTATGGCTCTCTTATTCAGGCTAGGGCCATTTTTCCTCCCATTGAACGAGAAGTGTATTCATTGCTTGGGCATTTTGTTTAGCTTGCAGCCTCAAGTACGATTGTGCGTGTAAATCAGTGAGATATTATGTTAGATAAGAAAAATCTCAATGTGTAAAAATCAATCTGGCTAAAATCATGCATGGTACACATGCAGTTTTTCAATAAACACAGAAAAAGCATTATTCGTACACTAAGGGGCATGGTTATTTAGAATAAGGTATGACCCAAACAGGGCACAGTCTAACCATAAATCTATGATAATCCTTATCTTGATTTCATAGTATCTTTAAACCCTATTCTCAATCTAAATCCTAATCCTCTAATTAACCCTAATTTGATTCATAAGTGGTGGCTTACCTTATTCTAGAATGCAGCTCTGCACTGACAGTGCCAGTTGTACCTCTTTGAAAGTTACACAGACGTTTGTGCCAACTTATGAATAATTATCAGCCTTATTCTTAATTCCCACACTATTGATTGATTGACAGAAGACAACAACAGTTTTTTGTCTTCACAAAATGAGACAACATATTGAGTGTATAATTTGTAACTCTTCAAGAGTCCAATCTAAAATGAAGTGGACTTTGTACATGTTTAAAGGCGCATTTTGGAGCCACAGCCTCATATCCGTCAAGATTGAGTATACAGCTCAAAATGTTTCCAAAAGTTCAATGTGTGGCAGTACAACCACCAACACTAAGATTGTGTATGTGTCACTTTACTTTAGATGCCAGGGGGAATTAGGGAAATTCCTAAGGGATTTTTTTTTTTTCAGAATACAATTATTGAAATGTAATGTTTTGATGAGCTTGATAAGTGCACCGCACAAAGTTTTCCCTCACTTTGTAGACTTGTAAACATATCCTACCGTGTAAGATTATATGCGTTAGTATTATCTTGCAGTGTAGACTTGCATTTGCCTTGCACTATAAACCCTGGAAGCCATGGTTTATAACTTTGCTTTTTAACATTTACATAATGATTTAATGAGGCTGTCTTGTTTAATTTTGTTAAAAGTGGTCTTTGGTCATGATATTTTACATTATGAAACAGTATTGTAAGCCTTACAGATTGAACAAAAAGATGTAAAAAAAAATGATCCATTTTGATTTGGTATGGAGTAACCTTTAAGGTAAATGCAACTTCTAAATACAACCGACTTCATGATGGTTATCAACTGAGTGTAACCAATGGTTAGACAAGAATTTTATTATTAACAACATACAAGATGGTGTTGCAACAACAAACACAGACGTACAAAGTCAGCAGTATAATGAGCCAGGCTGCAAAAAACAAAAGAAAAAAAACCTTTCCCAAGATCAAGACAAATGAGAACAAGGTGTAGGCAATGGATAGGTTCCTGACAGCTTGTTCAATGTAGTGTTGTTTTTGGTGGATCTAGGTCGGTTTCAGTTGGAGATTGTACAATGTGCCGTACATCGTACATCTGCCTCTGTTGTAGAGAACATACTTTACTTTGACCAGAGCAGGGGATGTCATTCAAAGTCATTGGAGTACTTGGAAGTCAACTAAGGGTGTCCCAAAAAGTAAAAGCAAGAGATAAATAATCATCACATAATATGTGCAATATGTTTAATGGTTCCGCCAAAATTCTTGACAATAGAGAGGTTCGCAAGGTCACGGATACGGTTACGGATACGATAGCCGTAACCGTTCACGGGGCTGCGCAAATGAATCTTAGTGTCGCATGTGTGCGTCATGAATACTCGCTGCTTTCTGGGGGGGGTGTCACTCTCAAAAGGGCTTTGTTTTTACTGAGGTTAGGGATGTCCTATTTATTGATTTATTTAATTATAAACTTTGCGGAATGAGAAATAAAAAAAACAGTTTTGAAATATATAAGAGATGAAAATGGCTTTTCCGGGGGTGCCACTCCGGGAAGGGATTTTTTAATGAAAGGGTAGGAATATCACAATTAACATAATGTTATGATCAAATTATACATTTTTATACATCAGTATTAAACTGAACTATTTTAAGTCCCAAATGTCAAAAATCCTTCCGGGGGGTACCCACATGCTTTTCCAGGGGGGGGGAGGGGCGCTTATTTAAAAAGGGTTAGGAATGTCCTATTACCTGATTTAAGTGTCTAAATATACATGTTAGGCTATGAGAATTCAAATTACCATTTCTTTCACCCCGGAAAAGCATTTTGAGCATATTTTAAAAAATAGTTTAAATGAACTTCTCATAGTCGGAAATGTATAAGTAGACACCTAACCCTTTTAGTAAAACAAAACCCCCCCTTGTTTTGCAGCACCCGGGAACAGCAATTTGGGCAGTTTGGGGGACATTAAAAATAGTCGGTTGAATTTCATATGTAAGAAATTGTGTAATTGGACAATAAAATTATGTTAAGGACATCCCAATCCTTGTCATTAATATGCCCTGTCCCCGGCGTTGCACCCCCGGAAGAGCATTTAAGCATATTTTGGAGATTTAAACATAGTTGAGTGGAATTTCTTATTCCGGAAAATGTATAGTAGACACCTAAATCACATAAATATGGAATTCCAACCCTTTTAGTAAAAACACCCATTTTGGAATGGAACCCAACCGCCCCCCCCCCCCTGGGGGAAAAGACTTTAGACGCATTTTTGAAATATCGGCGTTCACCATCGGGTTCAGCGAAAATAATCCTCTAGAATCAACATTCAAAAATAGAGTGGGAAACATTTCCCACTTGAGCGGGTTCAGAATGATAACCGTTTTTCACTACGTGTATCTCAGCCAGTGTCGTCACTACTTGTATCAAATCATGCGTGTTACGGATACACGTCACCTGGAACGCAAAAAGTGATGACGTATCCGGTGCTCATATCCGTATCCGTGGACCATGCAAACCTCTCTAATATCTGTCCCTACATTTCTCATGATTTTCAATTCTCGATAGGATTTGTTTGTTGTTACCCTAGCCCAGGAGCTAGCAGACATTTATACAACACATCTCAAGCTACAAAGGGTTTGAGTGAGTAAATATGGTGACACGCCGGCAGGGACCCCTGAAATGTGATTCTTAAGTGCAGCCAAATGGCACCTTAAGGCTGACTCAGAGATTTCCTGTGGAGGGCGCCCTCAATTTCCAAAAAAATTGTGTTTTTTACATGTACATAATGCTTGTCCATATACTAATCACTGTGTGAAATTGCTAAGCTTAAATCGAATTCCTTCATATAGAAAATCACAACTTGTTGTAAAATTCCGGATCCGGAATTTTTGTTATACACAGTATCCTATGGGACGTAATACTACACATAAATGTTTACTGCATCAAAACGAAAAATCTGATTCATCTCAAATTTCGGAAATGTGCATTTTAGGTTACTATCTTTAGTTCTAGTTGACTATTTTTCATTATTACACAAAAAAATATTTCGAAATCTCTGAGTCAGACTTTAAGGGGGGGGCAAAGACAAAGCTTGTACAGGGGTCACATTTTTAAATTGATCCAATCGTGTTGAAAAGTATACCACGTTTTTGTCTAACCATAAGGATTCAGAAAAGGTATAGTTTGTACTATCTACAATGTAAAGTTTAAGAGCTACAGGCTAAAAACAGCAAAAATCAATAAAAAGGGTCATTTCAGTTGTACAGGGGTCAGATTTTAATTTGGATAAAAAATGGTGCAAATTATTGTTGGAGCTCATAGGATTATAATAAGGAATAGTTTGAGTAGTGTTCTCAAATCTGTTTAACGAAGTAGGGGGGGAAACAAGGTCAAGCCCGTTGAATGCAATGGATGTTGAACTTCTTTTCCTCCTACATCAGTAACTAAGCATTTTAGAGTGTCAAAACTACTATTCCTTATTTTAATCCTATGATCTCCACCAATAATTTGCACCATTTTTTATCCACATCAGAGCAACTTTAAAATTTGACCCCTGTACAACTGAAAATTTTATTGATTTTTGCTGTTTTTAGCCTATAACTCTGAAACTTTAGGCTGTATATAGTAGAAAACTATACCTTTTCTGAATCTTTGTGGTTAGACAAATAACATGGTATAATTTTCAACATGATTGGATCAATTTAAAAATTTGACCCCTATATTATTATAGTGCTTTTACTTGAGTCAGTGTGTCACAGCATTAAATTATGGGCATTTATTATTATTTATTAGAGGGCACATGTGGCCCAGTGGATCAGCGTTCGGCCCGCACGCTAAAGTTTGTGGGTTCGAGCCCCGCTGGGGTCAATGTGTTGCGTCCTTGAGTAAGGCGCTTTACCTCAATTACTCTTCTCTACCCAGGTGTATAAATGGGTACCGGCATTATTCAATGCTGGGAAGGTAACAGACTCGCTGTAGATGAGGTGTGGCGATCCCACTACAGCAACATTATATGGTGGAGTCTGGCCCAATCGCTTCGAAAGAGAGATGGGCACTCCGTTCCTGTGTACACAGGTCCGTCCCCTTTACCTTATTAAAAGCGTTTATATGCACACGTGCATATAAAGGTGGTGCAAAAATGCACATGTAAAACATCTGTCTGAATGCATTGATGTTACTGACTCAAGGAAGAATGCTGACCCCGCCCTACCCTGCTCTAATGTAACCAGAAGTGGGTCAACTCACCTTTGTTTATAAGAACACAGCTATCATATTCAGCATTTTCAACCCACTCTCTTCTTAACGAAACTTGATATGTTTATAGGACTTCATCAATGTTTTGGTTTGATCCCTCAGAAGTGGTCAGATTTGTGAATTTATCTATAGTTTTTGTGGCGCCTGCCCTAAGGCAGGAAGACACATAGGATCACTTTGTCCACTGTAGTTGTCTGTTGTTGATGTCTGTTGTGAAAAAGGGTTAACATTTGCCTGTAATATCCTCATACTTTCATGGATTTAAACCAACTTGGGTCACAGGTGCAACATGGCATCCCCCACTTTTTGATGAAGTCAAAGGTCACATGCCAAGGTCAAAGGTCATGTGAGGTCAAGTTGTAAAATAGGATGAAAATGTAAAATTGACCTCATTTGAAAAGTTGAAGTTCAATTGGAACCAAACTTGAATCAAAGGTACAACATGGGATCCCTAATTTGTTGATGAGGTCAAAGGTCGCATACCAAGGTCAAAGGTCATGTGAGGTCAAGTTGTAAAATAGGATGAAAATGTAAAATTGACCTCATTTGAAAAGTTGAAGTTCAATTGGAACCAAACTTGAATCATAGGTGCAACATGGGATCCCTCATTTGTTGATGAGGTCAAAGGTCACATATCAAGGTCAAAGGTCATAGTAGGATCTAGGCCATCTTTCACTAACCACGCCGGCAGGGACACAAGCAGTCCGAGGACCGATGTATTTTTGCTTACAAGTGATTGTAAGAGTATCCCTAAGCTTGTGTAGTTTGATAACTTAAGCAAAGGTATCTCATCATAACTAAAGCATTAAGTAGTGATGCCTAGTAATAGTCCACTCAATCTATGAGAAATACTAGGTACACCTGGACAAAATTGCTACAGAAGGTTTTCTTGCTGTAACTAGCAGTAAAGGATCTCCCAAACAATATATCAAAAAGGTAGAAAAGGGAAGCCTGGCAAGACATGCTAATTTGCATTTATTTTACGTGGACGTATACGCCCATATTTCGACAAAGGTATATAGCTCATAAATGCATGTTTTGGGAGATTTTCAATTTTTTCTGAACATGTTTTGCATGGCTATGCCTGCAAGGTGTGTAGTACTTGCAATTGATATATTGAAAGTGGAAAGTGATGGTCATTATTCAAGATTGCCGCAATTTCCCCGCCCCAAAATTAATTTGGCATTTATATAATGATAGGTCAGACTGCAATCGCGATGGGGAGATCTTTAATTTAGCAAATTATTATCAGAGAGTATTTATTCAAACACATTGGGTCAACTAGTGCCAGGGGGCACTCCCAATGCGAAGTGATGGGTATATGTGCCTCGGCCAGGTGAAAAATAGGGTCATTTCCCGGGTCCTTTCAGATAATATGTACCCAAAAATACGGGGTCATTTGGTACATAAGCTGAATAAAAATGGGGTCATTCAGTGTGAAACTTTAAGAAGGTAGCCAATGATGTTAAACCTGAAGTTAAAATATGAAGTGCCTCTTTTCCAGAGTTCAAATTGCCATGAAATTATAAAATTTTTAAAAACGTGCACGTAGGCTGCGAAAATGTTGGATTTGGGTGTTCAAATTCTTTAAAAAAGTGGATAATTTTATGCAAACTTGTGATTAAATTTGATAGCAGGAAAGAAGAAAATGGGGGTCATTGAGTATGTGAATATTTAAAAAGGGGGTCATATGGTAATAGCCTGGGTAATAGGTAGGACAGCAGCATATAAAGGCGGGCAAGCATACTGGACGTCACCAAAGTCAGCATCTCACAGACCTTGACTACGCAGTCTAAACAGGGGGTGTTATATGTGCGGCACAAAGCTCTACTCCAAAGCATCATTTGAGAATACTGCAGATAAAGTCAGCCAACATCTAAATGGCAAAGAGACGGAATGGAATACATGATCGTCAATGAGGAAGATAATCATTAACCTATCTGCACTACAAACGGTACCCAACTCAAAAAGTTTAGAACCTCAAGTACCTCGGTTCCATATGTTGAGATAGCAAGGAAAGATCAAGAGTTAAGGGCCGAGATTTTTACCGGAAGTGGTCAACATTGGTATTGAAAAAAGCTACTATTTTGTCCATTACACTGTGAAATTAGGGCTAAAGGATATTGGTATGGAAGGTATGAAAGAAAATGTACCCATTTTGGTCCGACCGATATTAATTTACACATATATGGCTAAAGAAAATCATGGTTTTAGCTCGCACATGAAAACGGGGTTGAAATATCAGCGCAAAAACAGACAGATTGAGGTTTAGGGGTGAAGACCATCTACAAGATGAAAAACTTTTTACTTTAGATCGGGTCGTCCCCTTTTAATATATTGTATAATAACCAAAATATAGGCAAAAATTGGCCATGAAGTTCTTATGCCAAATTAGAATGTCTGCCATGCTTCCTTTTTTCACCTTTTTGATCTGTTGTTCGGGAGGGTTGTACAACAGTTACAGCAAGAAACTTGTAGCAATTGTCAGGTCATACCGTTAGATTGAGGGACTATAAAGGAAGGGGTTTTGCAGCAACATAGTATATAGCTTGTCAATTACACAAGCACGCGCCATGGTTGGCCAGTGTTTGTGGAAAACCCAGCCTTAAGTTACAGTTTGACCAATCATTGGAGGCTGGATCTGAGTGGTTAGGGATATCGGGTGAAAAACACTTTCACTATATACAGAACAGGTCTATATTAAAGGTACTTGTTCAGATTTAAATTAAGGTATCAGTTTTCTACTTGATGTGAAAGTTTGGCACTTGTATACACTCACACCAAGTTTTGACACTGGGGGTTTGATGGTATGATGCACATGATTCATATTACAAAATGCCCTTGCACTACTGTGCTAATATTGATGGTTAAAAAGTTGTTGTCCTCTTCATGTGGAAAGAAAAGGGGTTTTGAAGGCTGAAAATTTCAGGAATGAGAAAAAAGTACATATTTGAATTAAAATTATAGCACTACCGGTAAGTCGGGAATCCAGAGGATGATGGAATAAGCCCCTTTAAAAGCATACATTTTCACTAAGAGTGGTAGGTAAATGTTTGCATCACACTTCAAAGAGGTTATGATTGTACATGTGCAAACGGTACAGCCTCCAGGAAAGTGGTTGACATCATAATTACTTCAAGATAGAAGGAGTATACCCGGTTAAAGTATTCTTGAAAGATTATAGAGGCTGACTGATAACTTCAATTCTCTCTGGAGGAGTAGAGATTAAAAGTGGCAATTATTGTTTGTTGTAAAATGCTAGTATCTTTTCAAAAGGGGTAATTATCATAATGAACAAAACTGCCAATAAAATTTTTGAACAAACTAAAAAGTTATTTAGTTTATTTAGGTCAGAAATTCATGTTCGAGGAGGATACATGTCATGTATAAAAACGTGAATTAACTTGTTGATTACAGCAAACTATGAAAAATATTTTATGAACTCTTAGTTTATTTCATAAGAATTTAGACCGTCAATGGAAAATTACTTGTACACTCAAATGGGGGGGGGGGGGGGGCGGTGGGGGTTGTTGTGTGCTATATTCCTGTATATTGTATATAGTTGGTACAAAAACGAAATCTAAAGGTCATTATTAAGCAATATATAAACGTACATGTTTTTTGAAAAAATGTGACCTCAGAATAATGAATAGTTGTCTGCGTAAGTTTGTTTTGAACGAATCCCATAATTGATTGCAAGGGCCTATGATACACACCCTAAAAGATCTAGTCTATCGCCCTCTGGCTGAATTATGTTGAAAGAGTAAAAAAAAAAGGCCTAAGTAAAAGTAAAAAATATTAAAACTACACTTTGGTATTGTTTTGTGTGGAATTAGAATTTCTAAGATACAAACTAACAAGCTTTTGAAACCAGAAGTCAGTGAGGCATTCTGTGAGTTAATATAGTGCTATTGTACCCTTCCACTGGATTTGTTGGACTAGAAACCTAGTTTGAGAGGAGCCCACAACTCATAGTTTTTGCACTCAGTAGCTCAAAATTTCTGTGGTCACCAAAGTCTTTTTCACAAGTGAATGGTATGCAGAGGTTAGAGTTTTAAGAAAAATGCTGTCGCTAGGAAACCGAGTTGCTTTGTTAGTGAAAAATTGGCGTTTTAGTCAGGGCATTTTTGTACATAAATGAACCCCCCCAAGGCAGGTACAGTGATTTGGTGGTGTGCAACATTAGTGCTTCAAGTTTCAGTGTGGCTACTGTCCCACCACTCCCCTAACCAATTCAGGGGTCTTTATCTTCTCTGTATTTTAAAATCTCCTGTTGAGAAATGAATTAAGTCCATGCGCCGAGCAAATTTCGGTATCCTGAAAGGGGACAAACCAACACTTATTGGCAGCAATCAGTATACCATGGCCTACACAAAAATGCATGAGAACATTCCGATGGGAGCTATAGGCCAGGAGGGGCAACCAAGGTTTACACAGGG
>JAMKCH010000544.1:0-40907 GCA_023653785.1 Ophioderma brevispina | reverse complement strand
GCCTAAACTAAACTACCAACTACCCTCCCAACAATAACCTATTCCAAACCAATAAACCCGCAAAGTTACCCTTCACACCCAAGATCAACCACACAAAAACTATTTTAACACTGCACCATCGCATTACGACCACACCCCCAACTAAACAAAAAACCACTTTGTCCACGACGAACAACCAAAACCCTAATATTCCACCGCGCACTATGACCGCGCCGACCGAAACCCGCCTAACCATACACCATCACCTATCCCCTCCACAAACAAAAACAAAAAATAAAAACATACAACAACACGTGACCGCGATTCAATAGCAAAACCGGCATCTTCCACCGCGGCACTATGACAGCGCCGACCGCAACTCACCTAACATAGGGACACCATCTCAACAATAATCCACACATGACAACCGATTCTAACACCAACAGACCACAAACAATACCCTTTCAAGACATATTCTTTACACACATCCATTAAAAAACAACACAGAATATATGCGAAAAGAATACCTTCTCACACCAAAACTCACATACATACAGAACAACCATATAGCTATCTCTCCACACACAATCACATTATACACAAAATAGCACAACAGAATACCCTTCAGCCTAAAGGACAAAGAAATCCAACTCATTGAGTACCACGAAAAACCCTTCGCACAAACTCCTTTACATACACTAACTCAAAGCAACAAACTAACAACTGTCACCCCAGCGAAGGGTATTCAGGAAATTACTCCGAATTATGTACTGTGTTACAAACGTATACAGAACTGACCACCGGTCCAAAGGGTTAAATAAAGTGTATAACATTCGCATACTGTTGTGTGTTAGAAAAGATCATCCGTATAGCAACCTCCATTTACTTTGAGGAGAGAGTTTTATGGTCTTGAAGTATCATGAACGCCGACACATTGATACTTTGCTTTGAAAATGATGTTAAATATAAGTTAATGCACAAAGAGAGTGCAACATTTTACACCATTATTAGATTTGGAGTGTTTCTGTTTGGTTGCAATTATATTCTCTGCATGATTGAACAGACACCAATTTGTAATAAATTTAAAGCTCCATTTCATGAAATGTGCAATAAATATTTGTGTTTATTATTATGGGAAGAAAATATTTATCATTCCAAATTATTATGTTGACTATTTTGGCTAAAGCTTTGGTCAAGAAATCGAGACTCCTTTTACTGTAATCTGTGTTTTGTTCTTTTTGCCAAGTTGCAATGTGATCTCAAGAGAGCATGATTTAGTACTAGACACAACTCTGCTTTGAATTGAAAGTGCAAAATTCGATTTGGAGTATCGCACTAATGATTACTATATCGAATTGACAAGGAGAAATAAGATTGATGAAAACGAACACTAATGGGAAATCACCGTCTGGTTCTTTAATCTATGCCAAGGTTCAATTGACTTATTTTGAAATTTGATTTGTTTAACATTTTTTTCTGATTGTACCACTTTTTGAGACAGGTGTAATCTAAACTTGGCATTAGCCCAAAATTATTACTAGTTCCTCACGGTGCGAAATAATAGTGGACGAAATGGGATAACTTCGCATTTCGTCCCGAATCTCAGGGATGGGTGACCAACTTTGGCCTGAACGTTTAGACAAAATTATGTAAATTTCTCGCGCTTCACGCACAATGGTTCCTTGTGCATTTTCTGGGAGAGTAGATCACCGCGATTGCGATTGGGAATTTGGGCTCTTGCTTGCTTGATTGCCTCGGTACGCTCACGGGTCTCTGTTAGTTGATATCAGCCATAACAAATTAGTCTCTGATCATATATTCTCCTGATGTATCTGCTGATGGAGTTCAAGAAAGTGCATTTTCAAGCCGCAGACGATGCTATATGGAAAAGCGAGCGTAGATGGTTAATACAGAGTGTGCCAAAAAGTGAAACATTCCGGTATTAATTTTTTGAAAGGTAAAAAGCACTTTCAAGAAAACGCGATATAATGCCATGGGTAGAACAGTTTCTTAGCTACAAAAACTTTTTCCGAACAATTTGGACGGTTTTAAAGGAAATTAGAGCAAAATTATGAAAGCATGTCAAATTCACGTTGGGCCACTCCCACTCTCTGTGAAGGTGTTCAGGGTAATGAGCACGGTGAAAGCCGTTTAAACGCATTGGGACAGATGACAAACCATTTGCAAGGCCTCCCTTCTTGGAAGATCATTTGCAAGGAGTGCATTCCTCTGTTGGACGTGGTACAGATGCCAGCCCAGATCAATCCTACGGTTAAAAGATATGGAGTCAAGTGTAATGAATTCCTTCTTGTGTCTTTGTTATGTTGTTAGTGTTTGTTCGAGTTCTTGCTGGGTTTTTGCCTTTCATTGTTGCTTCTTTTGCTATTTAAGCTCATCCCATGTCTCTGGTATTTGTCAACGTTTCATTTTATTGTATCCTTGTTTGAAGCGGCTGCTAGGAAATTGCTGCAAACACAATCGAATGGTTTCGACATGGCTTCTGGACTGAATAAAAGTTGTTAACTTAATCACACGCTCCTCAATGGTGAATTGTGGCTGTTGATCATATCCAGACACTTTTTGAGGGGACCCCGGGGGCGGAAGGACCTCTAATAGCCGAAAATAGGCTGACTTTTAATGTTTTGGCATGAACCCTCGGGGCGCTCGCCTCTAAAGCACCCAAGATACGCCACTGTGATGGTTACCAGGCTGAGGACCAGCCATCTTGAATCAATGCTTAATGTGTAACGATTTAACTTTATTCAGAGATATAATACAGCCTTTTACCATGTTTACAATCAATACTACTATCTAAATTAAACAATCTCTTCACACATCTTTGAAAGTTATGTTCCAACTCCAATGCATTTTCAATACATTTTCGCTACTTACCAAGATTAAACATATCCAGGTGAAAGTGGACCAACTAAAATTTACACTCTTTCACTTAAATTGAGTGTACATCTGCGCACTTTTTTGGCACCCTCTGTAGGTGAAAATGGCGGGCAAATTGTCCGTCTGCAGCTGGCTCCACCTTCACTGTCACTTTCCTTTATTATTATATTTGATTATTATTGTCATTATTATTATTATTATTAACTAGAATTTACCTTTAGGTGAATTTCACCTTTGTTATGTATAAAATTCGACATTAGGGCGAAATTACGTCAACCTTTGTTACAGTTTTATGGTAATGATGCGTTTTGTTCCGTTCATTAATACCAAACAATATGAATATTAATTTTGTAAATTTATCCGAATTCATGTAAATTTCAAGATTATGTCTGTAACAGGATTTGCTATAGACAGCCCAGCCCGTCATACAACTCATTGTAGTCTCATGAATTATTACTGTAATTCATTTTCACCTTAACGTTATTGTCGGCATTACTATTGTAATTATTATCATGATTATTATTATTATTATTAGGGTCATGCAATACAATTTTAGCTCCCCCCCCCTCATATTATTGTATTCGTTGCTGTTGTGTGCCATTGCAATATACAGGCTGTACTGTAAGCAGTTACTCTTCTAATGTATCGTCTATAGGATTAAGTCGTAATAAGAGCACAAACTCAGCACCGTAGAACAGAAGAGCTAGACTTTTTCGTTTTCTGCTGGTTTAGATAGGTCTTCATACAGCTTAACATCCAGATCCATCAGCGATAAGTAACCCTATGAAATAAAAATTGGGAACAATGTTATTCATTTGACTTGCAATGCCCAACTCTAGGATTTATATTTAAGAGGGGGGTCTATGTTTTCAAATTGAAGAAAAAGAGTCTACGAGGGGTGATTGATAAGTTCTAAGCCTAAGATAGAAAGAGATATGCTACAAAGTTCAAATTTACACCGTCTACAGATTCATTCTTCAAATAAAAATTCCAGAAGTTTCATGTGTATATCTGTTCTATTTTTTAACTTGCAGGTAATCAAACATTGAGAATTTTGCCAGACCTATTGAAGCAATTACGCGAGAAAATTCAAAAAGTTGAGGAGTTTCTTTTTCATCTTTGGGAAGAGATAGTAGTCAGACGGTGCCAAATCGGGTGAATAGGCTGGATGTTCTACCAGATTGAAGCCAATTGCAGTCATTGCTACCATCGACGTATGGACTGCGCATTGTCATGATGGAAGAGCACCCCCGATGTCAGCTTTCCTCTCCTCAACTCTTTAATTTTCTCGCGTAATTGCTTCAATAGGTCCGGCAAAACTCTCAATGTGTGATTACCTGCAAGTTAAAAAATAGAACAGATATACACATGAAACTTCTGGAATTTTCATTTGAAGAATGAAACTGTAGACGGTGTAAATTTGAACTTTGTAGCTTATCTCTTTCTATCTTAGGCTTAGAACTTATCAATCACCCTCGTACTAGCACAATTGAGATTATAGCATGATAGGAAAGTGTAAACTTTCAGCTTTCATTTGCTTTTTGTTTGAGACTTTGAGGTAAATAGGACATTCCGTTCAAATTTTATGCTCGATTTAAGTAAGCAAGTCTTGCACGTTCGATGCATTTTGTATACATTGTATGTAAAAAGTGCTCACCTGGGATTTTTAAGCAAATATTTTTGTTTTTATTATGAAACACCTATTATAAGCTTTTTCAAAATGAATTTATTAAAACAATTAAATGAAATTCATTACGACATCAAACCCCTCAAAATTTTCAGCCGACCGCATTTCTTATTTATTTCTTTATTAACACTCACCCAGTGATATTACGACATTATTTTAAAAAAATTAAATTTAACCCATTAGCTCATCCCCAATTTGCACCAAAATGCACGCAAAACTGTAATAATTTATATTTTAAAATAAATGAAAAATATTTCCACATTGTGGGCCAATTATATTTTTTGCAACTTTAATTTTTCGAGTACGTTTCGCCTCAAATCTCAAATGGTGAAATTGGGTTTTTATGAAACGGGGAAAAGAACTAACGCAAAGTCGAAAGTGTATAACCATGAACTTGGCTAGATTAATTAAGCATCCAAAGGGCTGTAAACCATGAAGACAAGATTTTGAATTAGGGGCTTCAATTTGAATATGGCATAAAGTTCAATAATTGTCGCCTCATGGTGCAATGGCACCATATAAAAAATCCTGCTTAATGAGTTTTCCGGAATGGTATCCAGGCACCTTCTACCCAAGTATGTGTAAATGCAAGTTACTGACGTAGTAGTTACGTTGTTCAAGTGTTTAGAATTCAGAGGCCCTGTTCAGTACCATGGCAACACAAGATCAAATAATTACCCCTTTTTCAAAAACTTTTCAACATTGGCTACATATGATATAATAACATGCATATTGTAACATATTGGTAAAGTCAAGAAAATGGCAATTGAAAATGGGCCACAAAAACGTAGACCCCATTAACTGCTTGTCTTTTGAATTGGTGTGCATGAGAGTGTTGAGGGTGTGTATGTGCGGGAGCAGTGGCGGATTTAAGGAAAAGGGCAATGTCAGACAGCGTAAGGTGGGCCTTTAACGTCAAAAATCAATGCATAGCACTGCGAAAAACAGTGACTTAGAAAATTAACACTTTTATAAACACTATTTGCACCACACGCTTTCAAACATTATTTTTTGAAATGTCTGTTTAAAATCGCAACAATTGGGCCGTAGTCTCAAACGATGTTTAAAATAAAAAGGGGTGTAGGCCTAAACTGTGGTTATAAAAGCACAGTTAAAACCGCAGGGTAAATATTTTAACAAGTCGTTAGCGACACCAGATTATTTAAAAGCCGTTAAATATCACCACCGAACTGTGACTAAACGCGCGCCCTATAATATTACGTGCGCGTGAACAATATTTATATGTGAGACAAGTTTGGCCTTCCGTAGTTGAAATGCTACGCTGGAAGTAAAGAGGTAAATTTCAAGAATGTCGAGTTATGCAGGAGCTTTTAGAATTTGTTCAGCGATTTAGAAAATCAAAGCGGCAGATTAAAATGCCTATCGTATCGCTCGCATGTGCTGCAATTGTATCAGTCAATTACTATAAAATACAACGAGCATAAAAATAGAAGCCAAAGGGAAAATGGACGAGAAAAAAATCAAAAACTGAGGACTCGGAAAAGAAAGATAGGAAAAAAGAAACTGGAACCAGAGTCCACAAGCTCACATTATAACTGAAAATATCAGGACATTTGATGAAAGAGTGAAGTTACAACACACCTTAACTATTACCCCGGTCCACGCTAAGTTTAAAACGTTTTAGTCATGTTTAACGATGTTCGGCTAAAAGTTAAACAGCGTTTAAGTTAACCATGCTTTGAGAAGTGTGTTTATTTAGGGGCAAAGAGCGAGCACTGGACGAAACCACACACTAAAAACACTCTTAAAAAGAGCCCGTACTAGTTTAAATTTCGAGTTGTTTTTGGCGGCGATAAATGGCGTTTAACTTTAAAATCTTGGATTGAGTTTTACCTAAGCGATCGTTTATCTCATATATAAACGTCCCGCTTAGCTTAATCGCGTAAAACTTTTTGGAATAGGGCATCTTTGTGTATACATTTGAGGCCAAGTGTTTAGGAATTAAACATGTCAAATCTCTAAACATAATTTGCACCACGTTTCTAAAAACCACTGTTTTGCAGTGATCGCACTTTAAGTGCGACTAAGGTGTGTCCGAGGGGGGGGGGGGGCTGAGAGCAATATTTAGGGGGGCCCTGTCAGCAGGCTGCACTGCTGACTCTAATCCCACTGTGCGGAGGGGGTGCCCTTGGGCAGGTATAATGCCAAATTGAAAACACAAATCTGGGTTTCGACAATCAAACCACGTTTTTCGGCGAAAAAAACCAGTTTTATCGACGAAAAAAAAACAGGTTTCAAAAACATTACTTTTCAAATCATAAACCTGGTTTAATCGAAAAAACCGATAAGCAAGGTTGAAAAAACATGGTTGTTCGATCATAAATAGGTTTCCCGGCCGATAATCCATTTTTTTTTCAAAAATCAAAAAATCGAACAACTTTCGATTCAAAACTTTTTTAATCAAAAAAAAAATTTTGTTTTTTGTTGGTCGAAAAACATTGTTTATTTATCTTTTATTGTGCCAATTGCTTGCCATAGATGGGTAATGCTTACCATATGTCCACTATAATTTCATCCAAAAGCTTGATAAGCTGCACAAATGTTGGCCCCGATTCTTGGGTCTTTTTCCCAGCATAAAAAACATTATATTATATCTGAAATGCGAACACAATTTAAATTCATTTCATCAATCAATAATTCTGACCTAATATGTACTGTCGGGTGATTAAAATAAATAAAAATCAAGTATGTAAATTTCTCAGAGATGGTGTTGAGCATATAGGAAATATTTCCAAGTAAATTGTTATTATATTAAAACGAGAGCATATGTAATATAAATCTTGTGTGCCTTTCTTTTATTGAGTATCATAGTATTGATGTCTAAATATGTTTTCACATCTGGGGAATGAACATTTGAAGGATACGCGTTCTACAAATGCAGCATTCCTGCTATTTAATGAATATGGTCGTTAAATGCATCCCAATTCCAAACAGGCTTGAACCATTAACTGTTCAGCGTTTTGACAGGAGGACAATGCTTTTCTTTTAAAAAAAAACAAATTACATGATACAACGTAACAGTTGATGACGGCAATGTTTAGGTGTGGCATTCTGTTATCCGGTCTCAAAGCTTCGGATTTCAGTCACTTTCATTCCGGTATGGTCTTCCACCTCCAACAAGTATAAGTGAGAAACCAAGAAAACTTTTGTTGTTTAAGAAACCAAAGCTAAAGATGACCGATATCCTCTTCAAAATATTCATTGATGGCGAGTAATGTCTATACGTCGTTTGCAAATTTGATTATAATGATTTGCAATTGAGTATTCATGTTATAGAAATAATAAACCCACAAGTGTAGAGCGGGATTGCAATAATATAAATAATAAATAAATAAATAAAAAATACAATAAAAATTTAAATCTAAAACAAAATTAAAATTTTTTTTTTCTTAATATTTTTTTCCAAGAAAACAATTAAAACAATTCTTACAAATTAAAATTTTCCGGAACATATTAAAATTGCTGGGAAAACCGCACTGATTAAAATGTTATTGTATTGTTTTAGATTTAAGACGGGCTGCGGTTCAACTCTACAGGTTTTCAACGGGTTGTCGATGGACAAGTTTAGAACTTCAACTTTCGATAAGGAGTAGGTCTGACTTCTTCAGGACAAAACAACTAAAGCACCTTATTGGCCGCATTGCCTTACTGTTGGCTCGGAAGAACCGTGATTACTACGGAAAAGACTGTCCCTAGTCTACGAATGAGCAAACAGGCCACCCATTGTTTGCTGAAAGATTAAACATTAGACCAAAAATAGACCAGTTTAACAGCAATGTTTGTAAACATGTTAGGCAGGTTCTGGAAATAAGTCGGCCTCCTGACTGTTACACACGGGCAATTGTATCTGTTAGGTTTTAATACTAGGGCCATAACGATTAGCAGGCATGGATTCGCGGGGCAACAAAAGAAGTGAGTAGGATGTTAACTGGCCTATAGGAAGTCTTTGTTTCTGAGTGATAGAGGTGTTGCTACATCAGCTATGTGATAAGGTGATATCCCACACGCTTATTTGTAAACACTCGCATGGTACTGCTCAGATCATTGGCAATTGAATGCTGACCGGTGTGGCGAGGATATTGTCCTTCGGGGCTAACAGTACGGAACAATGGGTGAACCACTAGGGCAATCGAATTCAGTTGACTCTCCACGCAACAGTAGTTTCCGTTATTTGTTGTCGTCTATCGGAGCCCGGGACTATGAAATCATCCCGGACCATACATTCTACTTTCACACCGGTAGGTAATTCTTTGTCCACATGTTGTACCGTATACTGCTGCCTATTGTAATGCCTTTGTCTTCAAGGACAACGCCCATCCAGACAGAGTAAAGGAAGACAACGCATTATGGCTTGTGAGGGGTGTCCAACGAATGTTCATGACCAACCTGCAAATAATCCGCCTATTATAGACCATAACCATTAGGGCACTTTTTCAGGAAGAAATGGCCGCTATCCCTCAGCAGCGTTGGACTACACTCATCCCAACACCATAGTAACCAATGTCAAGAGCACGCGGTAGGTTTTGACCACCCCCCCATGCTCAAAATCTCACACTTGCTGTCAAAGAGGTCATTGGGACCAGCGTGGGGGGATACACCCTTTAGTGAAAAAGTCCTAACTTTGAAGTCAAACTGTTGGTCACTACAACTGAAGTAGTTATAATAGTACTTTGGGGAATTTTGCAACAAAAATGTCTCCAATTGATGCTCTCGGTCGGCCGTAATAACGGAACCTCTAATCACATAACATTGCATAAATTACAATAGAACTAGTTAGAAATATTACTGGACATGCTGGAGTTACATAGACACCCCTTTAATGTACATGTAACAACTTATTTTTTGTGGCGCCGTAGGTAGGGTTAGGGCATCATTTGTTAGTGCTAGGTCATGAAAATAAAGAATTCGTTTCCTGTAGAATTTGGGAGGAGAGGTATGGAACCCTTTCCTTCCAACCAAAGAAATTAGGAGTGGTTTTTAGGGGCTTATCATTTGTGTTGTGTTTTACGTTGCTAGGGTTTAACACTGTATGATAGCGTATTGAAAGGTATACATGTGCATATTTAGTTTTACCGAGTGTTACAATTCTCCCAAAACAAAATGCAAAAGACCAAACGTCGCTTTCAATTGTGTGAACATCACCAACACAGAATATAAGCCATCCATCGTATTGGAAGAGGACCTGTATGATAACAGTAAAAATTATGATTAGAAATATAATAAATTTATAATAATACAATGTTGGGGTCCGTTATGGATAACTTAAAGAAAAATAAACCCATTCCTACTTGTTTAAGGGACGCTGGTCACCCGAGTATCAAGACGCACGGCCCCAAAACCAAAGTCAGATATTCTGCACACGAGGGTATTTAGTAGGAACATTACGAGCAGCGAGATCCCTATGAATGAACTATAGGATTAAGTAGAAATTAGAAAATTAGAAAGTTTATGTCTGTTGACTACACTTGCATTGATGTCTGTACAATTCTTTCATAACTCCAATGGATCCGTGATATTGGAAGGGAAACGGCTCATCAGCAAAGAACTCAAATAGTGTCAAGCGTGAACATAGATAGCCATAGAGGTCTTAAAACACTTAAAGGACACTATCAGTGATTCACTCGAAAGATTCAAATATTTGATATTGCAGAAAGCTTATAATTGAAGGAAAGTTGTAGAAATCTCTTAAGTTATTTTTTGCAAACAGAAAAGGAAAGAAATCAGCAGTGCTCAAAGATAGAAGCTCCATTCAATACGTGTTTCGAAGTCCAACGGACAGTAATGACTAAAATGTTGTCCTTTGTCCTTATTAGGTTGCTTTCAGTCTTTGAACTTGCAGGGTATGTAGGATACATATACTTGTTACAGAAATACAAAAATCTGATTTTGATTATTTTTTCGATTTTCTGATTTACCAAATCACTGCTGATAGTGCCTTTAACTGCCCAAGGCGGCAGCTTAGTGATCCATTTTCTCAAAAATCCTTGGGGAAAGTGGTTATATAATGCATGGGTCCCAAGAAGCTCCATGTCACTGATTCCACGTGCATATAAAACTCTTTTTTTTAATAAGTTAAAAAAAGCCATGTTATTACGCTAACCGATTTTAGGGTTAACCTTAATAAAGCAATGACAAACCCTTAGCGTTACTTGTGATTAGGAACCTAATCTTTTAAATTTCCCTTTGTTCGGCACAGAAAGCCATTCCATTGGCTACGTCACGGGCAAATGTCAGTAATTGTGGCGGTGAAAAGCGTGTACTCCCACCAAACAAATTTCCATACGTACTGTTGCCATCGTTTCTTTTTGTCTACGCGACCTTTACGGAGCAGAGTTTTCAGATCTCCTTCCTCCATGAATTCCTATCATGTAAACGGATCTACATTATTCAAATTGAAGTATAGACCGTATTCAATATGACGTCAGTCACCATCCATGTTGGTGGACAAGATACATACATTCCATGACTACAATACATTCACTGTCAATCGATCCAGGTTTAGCGATTGCACAGGATCATGAAGGTGAAATGTTATTGGAGTACTGGAATGCGTCTATCTTGTCCACCAACATGGCTGGATTATTGCATAGGTCTTTTGAGTGCTTGAGCAAAAATATATAAGAATTGTTCAGTGGCACTGGATTTGCACATTAAACACCCACTGAAAATTGGTGACAAGTCACATTGACTACCTTTGACAACTTTCCAACACTACATGAAAGAATGTTGTATTACTGGTCACCAAATGACCCCGATTTTCCCCTAAATGTGGCTGACGCAACCGTGGTCCAATTTATCATATGCCGTTTTCTCCTCCCTTACGACGTTGGATCCTATCACCAAACACAACTGATTTCATATTTATTGAAATCTGTAGAATTGTGTGGACAGAAGAAGCATGAATGTGTACCATATTGGCCAATAGGACATTGTGTATGAGCGAATGTGGCCCACCACATCAAAAGGAAGGCTTACTGTATTTTGCGAAACGAAACGACACAGAACTCCCATTGGATTACACCCTTTATTCCGTCATGCATGCATAACGTGCATAACGGAATAAAGCATGTAATTCAATGGGAGTTCTGTTTCGTTTCGTTTCGCAAAATACAGTAAGCCCAAAAGGAAACGTTTAACTGTAGTTAGAAATCTTTTTAAAAGAAATCATTGATCAAATTTTAGTTCATAAATTGTGTTAATCATATGCAAGCAAATAAAATTGGATCTATTAACATTTACCTTTCTCCATACAGCCTCCCAAAAGTTGGACGATATGAGCATTCTTTTGTTTTTGAAGGGCAGGCATGAGCTGTTTCATAATCTCAAACTCCTTTAGTAGCTGCTCTTTTTCATGATGGCCAGCATTTTCTATACACAGGAAAGGAAATAATATTTAAAACTCCTATTCTCGATTTGTCATCCAACACATTTGTAAAACTTTGATTGGCAACAATATCTAAACATGGCAAATATATTTGTATTATAACTACCTTTCAGTGTCTTTACTGCTACCTTTGTCGTTGACTTTCCTTCAAACAGTCCACTAGCTGTCGCCAACAAGACTTTACCAAATTCCCCATGGCCTAATTCTTTCATAATTGTGAGATTTTCACGAGGGAATGTAAAATTGCCATAGCTTACATTTGAATAGCCGTCTATGCTTTTATCTGGTAATGCTGTTAAATAAATGAATAAATAGATCAAATTTAAAAACCATTATAAAATATTTCCAGCAGTCAAATCTCGACAAAAAGAAATATGGTTAAATAATTATAATGATGTTATAGATGAGGATAACAAAATAAGGATTACAATAATCATAATTATGAAGATAGCATATTAAAGGATTAGGCATTTTAATAACCCTTAATAAAGAATGGAAAATAAGGCAGCTCACGATTTGAAATCTCTATTGCTGTATTTTGCTGTCCTTGTTCTTCAACATGTTCATACATTTCAATTCTGTCCTTCTCGTGATGGTCGCTGAAAATAATTTCAAAGCAAATGCTTCGTTCAAATCTCTTGACTGTGTTTTTGCCCTCGACTTAAGGGGCGTTTCGTGACAGCCCCCCCCCCCCCCGACTTACCTAAAAAGATAGATTTTGATATTATCTGAACCGTTGGTCTAGTGCAGGTGTGTAGCATGTGTATCTATTCTTACGCGCAGTCTGCAGATTCAATCTACTCTAGATGAAATCCATAATGTATTTTGTTTTGTCCGTAAACGGACAGAAATCACAACACATGTCCTATAGGGCAGACTGATACGAACATTGAAATTCGATCATAACATGAAAACGCATCGTCAGAATAAACTGAAATTTTGGGGAAACATTTCATAATAATATCTAGTGAGCATAAACAAAAAATTAAAATGTTAAAATCAGGAAATATACCTTTAATACCATGTGTCTTAGACGCATTGTACCTTTTCCAAAATCCCCCTCCCCGCCGCCCGCTGGTCGCGGGGAAGGGGATTCACAAAGGTGTGTTAACTAATTTCAAGTTTAGGGCCATTTAGAGCTCTTTGAGTAGAAATATAAATGTTGGTTTCTCTCTAGATCTCAATAATATTGATTAATATGTACGAATTCGGGGAATTTTATAGCAATCACGAAGGATTCATTCTTTCCCCAAGAAGCACAATTTGATATATCGCTTAACAAATGTTGCTTACCTAAGTTCGCCGATACTTGTTCCCTTCTGATTATCTGTAAAGTAACGGTTAATAGTAAGGGAAATACAAGTAATGAGATACGGCAAAAGTTAAATCAAAAACGTCTCCACAGGCTTGCAATTAAACATGATATGTTCAACATTTAAAAATTGAGCTTCTATACAACAAAACGGTGTATGTTATGATCAACGCCGACATTATAATCAATCAACTTTGATACAGGATGTAAAACATAAACCCTAAAAAGTCCTCATTTTACCCCTTTATTTAGATTTATGTATATTTATCCACCAAAGTACTTAGGAACACTTTGTCAGCTCGTTGGTTCCTGCAAATTTTCCAATGTGGTCGGAGGCGTAGGAAGCCACGGTTTGGTATGTGAAGAAATTTAAATGTAGAAAAAGTTGGCACAAGGTTTGTCTATTGTTTCTGTACAATATTTCCCATTATGGTCTTGGGCATGATGTAGTTTCATAATACTGATATTTTATGAAGGATTATATTAAATGCATGGCCAGTACATGGAACTTTATAATCGAAATAAAATTAACCAACCAGCTATGAGTAAAAATCAGCCTTTGGAAGATACTGACCTCGGTGTGTTCTTGATCTGAGCACCAGATATACCAAGCCAATTACAATAACTGCAATGAATATCACTCCAGCAACTGTCCCTCCTATAAGACCGCTATTTCGCTTAATAGGCTGTTGAGGTATTTCTAAAAAAAGATGAAATTGCAGATGGTAAAAACAACTTTTTAATGTGGTTTAATTAGGAGTTTGAAGAAAATGAATTACACAGTAAGTAGGGTATTATTAATGGACTGTTGGCAACTATAGTCAGGTAGAAGTATGTGCATTTAGCCCGAAGGATGGAAATGGAGTATAGACTTTGTTCAATTCCAATTTCTAAGTTTAACCTTCGCTTCTACCGAAGGGGGGGGGGTGGTTAGCACACCCACCCTCAGTTTTGTCCCAGGCTTGCCCCAATACAAACCCCTGTTTTGGTGCAAAATTATGTAATCTGTAATGTCATTTGACATGTTACGACTCCTTTTTAATCAAAAACAACATCCACACGGGGTAGAGGTAAGATACAGGGTGATACCAACGGGATCGATAGGGGGGTGGTAACACCCCACCCACCCGGAAGGAGAAGTACCAACATGCCTAACGCAAAACAGGAACATCACATACACTTGATTTTGGTACCAATAGATAGCTATGGTCATCATCTTTCCATTGATACCAAAATGAGCTACCAACATGCCTAGGAATTACAATCCACAATGACGTCAGAAAGTTTGCATGTTCAGCAAATAATGCAATTCATAGACACACACAGTGAAAAATGCATTTTTTTCGCCAAAAAAAGGTTAGGAAAATCAGATTTTCATGCGGTTTTTTTATTCTACTTGATGGGAAATGACTAGTTTATATAAAGAAATATTTTTAGAGAATAATAGGGTGTTTGAGTCGCTAAAATGCGAAATATCAATTTTCCACCCGATATTCAGTATGTTCGTACTTCCTTCAACATATGACGTCAGGTGACGTCATAATTGGGGATCGGTAGTAGTTAATTTGGTACCAATGGAAAGAAGAAACTAAGTTATCATTTGGTACCAAATATACATGAATCGGGGTGTGCAGAACGAAATCAAAGGGGGGGTACCACCCCCCACCCACAATTCAGGGAGTTGTGTTACAAAAAATGGCTAGGTAGAAGAGTTAATGGCATAGATTTTTCTTGTTTAGTTTACGATTTTCCGGATTATATATTCCGCCATCGATGTACAGTACATATGGCTACGTTGCCGACTGTAGTTTTGCTGTTGTTGGGGACAATCATAACATATAGTCAGAAGGAATTTTGAGCACCAGGTGGAAAACGAGTACGTACTTTTAAATTGATAGATTTTAGTGCCATTTTTTTTATTTGGACTCGAGGTTGTAAGGGAAACAGTCCAACTAGAAACTAGTACTGGTAATAGGAATTCGGCAAATGGATTGGGACATGATATGAGCTAATAGATATTCATGGGCATTTACAATAATGATTGTACTTAATCATCCATCTGTCCTCAGAACAGCATAACGCATGTTCATTCATGATTAAACACTTCTTGTTATCCTAAGTAAAGTTGTACACCTAGAAATAGTATAAGACCAACATCGCGCTGCATTTGTGTCAGTTACAGAGGCCTTATTAAACTGCGACAAGTTTTCCAGAATCACGCCACGAAATCGGAGCTTTAAGTTTTAAAAATTTGAAGAAAATTATTTGAAATTTGTATGAGAAAGCCATTGCAGGAACAGTATCAAGATAACATTGCCTTTGCCGCAAAAAACACCTATCGACCCTGTGGTCCTTCTGTCAGAAATTTTCTGCTCGCTTGTGAAGTAAATCTCTACACACCAAAACACGGTTTTCCCATAGCATCATGTTCTCAAGTATCCCATACCGGACAAGAGGCCAATGCAGGCCTTTTCTAAGGTATGGGCCTTGACAATAGATTCATTGAATGTGGAGGCGTTTTTCTAATGCAAAAAATAACATGATGCTGATATGGCAATTTTCGGTCACGTTGGTGACCAAAAAAACGGCGATTTTTTACTCTCAACCCTATTGTGCTGTTTTGTAAACGTAACCAATCTGTTAGTACTTTTACATATTAAATAACCTTCAGTCCAACCTAACCAAAATAATGTTTCCCAATGTTGGTAGTTGGTTATTTTGTAATGGTTGCCCCCAAAGTTTGGTCACGTGTGTGACTTATGATGGTCACAAACGTGACAGAACTATATTTCCCCCATGACAAAATTAGCAATCAAGTGAAAAGTGGATATATTATGTTTGGTTAGGCTTTAGACTCAAAGGTTATTATAGTAAAAAAGTAATAACAGATGTATGGTGACAAAAACAGCATTGGGTGAAAGTAAAAAATCGCCGGTTTTTTTTGGTACAAACGTGACCAAAGAAATGCCCAAATGTGTAAACAATCTCCCATTGCGATGTCATACGTCTGCATGACACGGAATTTTAAACTCTGCTTTGTGCCCCTGCGTTGAGATGCTGGAACCGCCATGGTTTCACTCGCTTTCCACTGGCGAACTAGAGAACACCGGGTATGCTAATTTCAACCAGGAAAAAGCAGTAGGCCTTGACAACATCTTAACTGAGCAGCGAAAAACTTCGCGCCCCAGTAGTAGGAAACGAGGGCGTTCTTGAGCTATACAATTTCTGCCTTATTTCCACAGGTTTCCAAATATCGCAGGAAGGAAAGCAACATGTTTTTTTATGGAACTCCTAAAACCTGGAAAAGATCAAACAGTATGTTCTTTGTCAAGCCAGGAGCGAAGAAGAGCGTAAAGAATGGACTATCACATGGGAGCGTGCTTGCAACTCTCCTGTTCAACATCTAACCAGTGACCACCTAGGAGTGCATGAAACCTACGTGCAATTCCATCCAAGACAAAGGGTGTGTTTCCCTCTACGCAACGTGAAGCCAAAACGTCAGCTGAAAGTAACCTGGTGGGAATAATAACCGGAGCACTGTGATAATTCCGTCTATCTAGGAGGTTGCCTTGGAAAGCAATCTCTATCATAAGGACCACTTCAAAAAGAGGAAGATAAAAGTAGTATTTTCGCGCAATAACATCTGAGACAACTCCACAATGGCACAAGATGGGTGCCTCGCCCACATACCCCAGAAGATCCACGGCTCGTACTCTGTTACCAACTCACGTGCAGAGCGCCTGCCCTGTAGGGAAAGATCAACCCATGACAAGAAGCTGATCCAACATAAATGCCTCCTGCGGCTTATCATAGGATATCTTCGCCCAACTCCAACGGAAAACTTTATAATAACATCCTCGCAAGAATCTGTACACCAGACATCTGTCGTTGGGTGTAGGCGAAACGTACAACGCGAGCTGCCAAGGTCCAATGTGAAAAAAGACTTGTTATCAACCAAAAAGTAACACCTATTGGTATTGAACTGGTATTTTCCACCGGAGGCTGAGTAGGTCCTCATGGCTGAATGGCGATGGCCTGAACATTTGAGAACATAGAAAAAGATCAGGGACACTACCGGTGGTATGGAACAACACCACAGGCAATGAACATCCTGGTCTGCTCACTGTTGGAACAACAATCCACAGACACGGACTTCGGGGGGGAAAGGAAATTAAGTGAAGCAGCAAGACATTGTATCCACGTTCTGGGTGGATCATATTTTGAGAACCTCTGCTGCGCCGAAATACGGCTATGCCGAACGCCCGGTCTTTCGGAAGATGACCTTGCCGTACGGACAAGGGTATTGCCGAAACGCCCGGTGTTTCGGCAATATTCATGCCGAAAATGAGGGCCGGCGGCTACGTCATTACCCTGCAGAACGGGCAGGGTTACTTGCCGAAAAACAATGGGGTAATATCCAGTTAGTTTCGGCACAGGAAAGGGGGATCTTATTACAGCGTGCGGTTGGTGGATGGAACTAAGTTCTTATGTCAATTGGCTGTACGGGGACAAATGATGACACGAATACGTGTTCAGTGGACTCAGCGCGTACGCAGGCTAAGATTAGCTTTTTTTTAACTAATAATTTTAGGCCCGTTCATTAGTTACAAGGGAGGGGGCTGAGAAATGGAAAGATGTGTAGTAAAGAGTGTTGGAAAATATAGGCCCTATTGCATAGAACCCATACACCCATCGGTCATCCCACAACACAATTATACTATTAGGTACATGTATATGATTTACTGCTGACATGCAGATAGGTGGTTTGCTTGGTTTACTGAATAATAAATCTTTAATATGGACTCCCCCCCCCCCCATCAGAAAAAAAAAAAATAAAATCACAAAACCCCTATCTGGTCAAGTAGAAAATCAATAGGGTCTAATCCCAATTAGTACAGGCCCTGCCTACAGACCAGTATACAACTTGTTTGTTGGAGGATTTGAATGTTGATTTGAGTAAGTGTAAACTTATATATAGCTTCCAAAACCACACTAGGTGGGTGGAAAATTCCAAACCCGGGCAAACTCTTGGTACGGCCATATGTTCAAAATGGGCACCGGCGGCCATTTTGAAAAATTATAAGGTAATATCTTGGCCAACCAGATCAGCTCAAAGGCAAATGAGGTGTCATTTCCAGTATTATCTGGCATTTCCATCAGTGAAATGAGGTGTTAAAGCTTAAGACCCTTTGGATCATCCACCATTTTTTTTAAAATGCCGCCATGAATTTTTTAAAAATCTAACCGAGTGACCATGTAAAATTGGTCATCTAACTCGGAAATATTTGCATAGAGGGGTGGATAGGTGTCCGTCCACACTAAATCAAGGTTTTGGCCTATTGAATGAAAGGGTGGTCTTCAAGGTTGTGTGCGGGTTTAGGTAACCAGAATCCAAAATGACCGGCCATACACAAAACCATGTGTTTGTATTTATGGGTGTGAATTCGGTAGTTTTGTTTTGGTTTTTTTAGAATTCAACTTCCCCACTAAATGCAGGATTTTTCCATAGATTTAAGTGTTTATGTCGTCGGATGTCTGTTCGGATCTAATACTCCTCAGGAGTTTGTGTTTGCTGCAGATATATACTGTCATAATAATTGTTTCGAGCAGTATCTTTATGGGCCACATCAGTCGAAAAAAAACTCTATGCTCAAACTAACTCTAATTTACATTGACTCATAGACTCCGGTTGACTCACTAAGATCCAATTATCAAGATGTCTATGGGTTAAAAGTTACTGAAATCAAAGATTTCATGTTCAGTTTAAACCAAGGATAATGATATTGAGCTTTACAATAGAGATAGAGGATGCTAAGAAATGTTTAGAACCACTATGGTGAATGATAAGATCAGGGTTTACCCAGTCACGTCAAGTCAAGTAAAACTTTATTACTCCATGAAGGAAATTCCCTATATAGCACATACAAAAATGAATAATAATTTTCGAGATAATATGTATTACAAACTACATTAATACAAACACACATAGAATAACTATAGGAAACACAATATATAAATCAAAGACAGCACTGCCACGTTGATGGTTTTGAATGTGGAGTCTGAGGATGTGGAATGAACGAGCTGAGATATCGCGAGTCAAGGCAGACGGTTAATCGCATGGCGACCAGATCTCGACAAATAAGCTGATCTGCCAAGACGATCGTTGGAGAGGATGACTTGGCCTATACTGATGTGAGACGTTCTAGGCGCCTCCTAGCTGCCTACGCTGTTTGAAAAAGTCAGCAGGTCATGCATATCCCATTCCGAGTAACTTTACTCAGATGTTTTCACTTTCTTTGATTGCGACAATGCCGACCTTCAGCGGACATGTCATCAATCTCTGTGATGGAGTCTGACCACGTCACCAGGCAAGAGTTGTACCAGGAAACAATTCCTCCACCAGATCAAAACCTCTATAGTTTTCTGAGTGAACATGCAGAGAGTATAGTATGCCTTCCCGGTATGCCTTCCGACAAACTCCGTGTCAATAGGTCCTTCGTCACACTAAAACCACAATAAGCTGAATCTATCACCGATTTCAAGTTCTAGAAGACTAGATAGTGGATATTATTGGACCCTAGTTCTTCCCTCAACTCGGCTAACAAACGCGAGTTTCTTATTTCCTTCACAGGTGTGATCTGCCCATAAGGATGACAGATTTTGGTTATTCCTACATGGAACGGTTTCCATGCTCTGATATCTACTGCTGCTGTGCCCATGATGCGTGTTGATCCCATCCCAAATGATGCCACTGAATGCCAATGCACTGTCCGCAAGACCGTGCCAAATTTTTCAGAGCCCCCCCCTCTTCGCCGTCAGCTTAACCCCTCTCAGTCGGTCTTTCCGATAATCTGTGATGATGGTGTCCTTCCACACACTTCCGCTGATCCTTGATGGCTGACCAACTACATTTGCGACTACCGACATGAGGGGATGTTCCCTGGGTGAAAATACTGGCTTAAGTGTAATGACGATATTTAAGAGGGTCTGGCACTAAAGACGGCCTTATTGAGACGGAGTGTTTGGAAAATTGACCTCCGAATTGGTGTGTTGCAAGGCACCATTACGTTCAGATCGTTTCCCGGAATAACAATTTCTCGGATGTCATCACCGTCATTGATGGGAGGGCTTCTATTCCTGGCTCACACAGCATGGACGTGAGATAGCTAGTGATTTCATTACCATGTGGCACAGAGTTAGGGCACTTCTTGAGAAGAGCAGAGTAAGTCAAGTGAGAAGTTTAGTGAGCTCTTGCACAGTCAGATCATATTCAAGACATGTTTCAGTCAGTTTTGGAGGAGTGTGAGTCTCTGATCGAGTTAAGCCAATATTGGGGCATCTTCCATCAAATGGTCCTAAACATAAAGCACCCATCGCTTCTGATCGTGAAGGCAACTTTCACTGCCTTGCATCTGATGAGAAATCCTCCCCGTCTCTGAGATAGTGACTCCCTAACTACCTCATATAATGGTTTCATTATACCTTGAACAACAAACCTCCTGCAAAATACATCCAGAATTCTTCGGCAATTGATGTGGCGGCAATGTTTGTTGTTAAAGACTGGGCAGGCTGCTTCACTGCGTGACACCGACAGAAGCTTGAGCGACTATTCAGAGGCCTCAAACAGCAAGGGCGGAATAGTGGGACAGACACGAAACACACAGTGTGTGGTTGAATGGCCACTCCCATTTTTCACGAGATTCTTCTCATTTCGAACAACTTGAGTTAGATGACAAACGACGCTTAATGGACCATATAGACTCATATGTTCAACAATGACTCGTAGGTCTAAAGGCGGAGCATCTCGACAAACTGTGGCACTGGCGTCTGCCTTCGTGTGCAGCAAAGGCAATCCCTTCATTATCCAAGCGCCAGTAATCAAGCTATATCCATTCCCCCGTCACAAAGCAGCGGGCGTGATAAGTTTCTGCACGTCTGCCCCTACGGCTCTTGTTAATGGTACCCGTTGCTATAAGGATTCCGCAATTAAGGAGCGACTCCTTGAAAGAAGCAAAAACTCTCCACCACTACTCACAAATGACCTGCCTAGACTCGACTATAAATTTCACCACACGAGACCAAAGCTTCTGCTTTTTTGTTTCGGAGAAATATTAGCTGATGCTCAGAGCGGGGGGGGGGGGGGGGGGGGGGGGGGAGGGGGGGGGGGGGGGGGGGGGGGGGGGTGACATCGAATTGTGGAAAGAAGCGGGGATGTCGCTGGAGTCGATCTACTCTCCTGATATCCTCCACTTCGTCATCTTTGAGGGTGATCTAGCATCAAAACCAGACAAAAGCAAGCTTATAGCAGGAATTGAGAAACATCTAGGCACTGACGGATATGGTGTTTCAACGTGGTGATGCAGCTGTCATACTGGACTTTCTTGTCTAAAATCGTTCTTCCAAACCTCCTTTTGGGACATTTGCAAATGCTATAAAATGTGTGCTCTCTGCAGCGGTCAATCTGTATGTTTTCGGACACCTTCATGTTGTCTTTGATAGCTATCTGGAAAGTTCTATCCAGTGGGTGAGAGAGTGCGTCGTGCCGCTGGTATTGGAGCTGTTGAAATGGCACTCATAGGCCCAGATGTCCCAGTACCAAACAAATGAAAAATATGTCCCTCAGACAAGTAAAAAGACAAACTTACAGCGTTTGACTTGTGTGCTTGCCACTGAAACCATCGTCACGACACCCAATCATTCTCAGTGGCTCATTTAAGATGATGAAGTAGTTCCAGCTCGTTGATACCGTCGTCCGAAGAATCCTCACTTCCTGACATTGATGGCTGACTGAAATGTAAGATGGTAGGTAAGTGCTTCATGTGCTGGGAGGTGTCTCGAGGTTGTGAACGACTTCTGGTCATATCTAATTGGGACAAAACATCTGGCATTCACAGTGTGAGCCTGGAAAACATCTGGAATCACTTTGCATAGTCCCCGACTGAGTGAATAACAATGAAAAAAGGTGAGGAATATCTCGTTCTTGTTTGGATAGTGCAGATGCAAGACATCTGCAAAACATGCGACCATCTCGACTTGAATATCATATCAATGGTTGTGGTTCAAAGTCCATTGTACTCTTTACAGTTTTTCATTGCACACAATGGTTTGGAATCTCTTATGATCATCGATCGTGTTCTTGATTCAACAAATTAAGGACTTGTTCTGTGATGACGAATCATTTTTGCCAGATAAAGGTTTGAAGCCCCTCCACTGAAAACTTATTGTAATGCAAACTGTGGGTGGCAAGTGTAACACCAAACGCTGTCCATGTGCAAAAGCAGATTTTGCGTAACATTTGTTGCAAGAATCAGACTGTCAAAATAAGCGTACTGCACACGAACAACATTCATGACCTCGCATTTTAATGCTTTAAAGATAGGTAATAGGTATACTATAATGAAATAAAGCAACATTTTTTTTCAAAGGTTCCCTCTTAGAACTGTGACCCTAATGATGGTAACCATATCTGATGACTCAGACTTAATTAAAACATTAAACAAACACTGCGGAACCCTTTCAATCCCATGAAGAAATCCCTTGATTATACTGGGAAAAGACCTTTATTAACCCTGCTGTAATGGAATAGTTACTGATTTTAATACCGTACCACTGAAAAACTTATTCCACTGGTTGGCTATGGGCCGCATCTTGGCTGCCATCTTGGCTTTCCCAGTGACCTATACCTCATACACCTTAACTCCTTTCAGTCAATGAGGCAACCTTGATTTTGTGGGTAAGACACCTTATACACCCCTCTATGTAAAATAATTTCCGAGAATATGACAATTTTACTTGGTCGCTATGTAGAGTTTTAAATTATGGCGGCCATTTTGAAAAATGTGCTGAACCAAAAGCGTAAGTCTTTAAAAGACATTTCACTGGATTGAAATGCCAGATAATACTGGAAATTGACACCTCATTTACCTTTGTAGCTGATCTGGTGCCAGAGATATTACAATTTTATATTGTTCAAAATGGCCGCCGCCGGCCATTGTTGAATATATGGCCGTACAAAGAGTTTGCCCATGTTTGGAATTTTCCACCTAGTGGGGTTTTGAAGCAATATGTATAAGTTACTCGAATCGACATTCAATTCTCTCCAAAAGCAAGTTTATACGGGTCTGTAGGGCGGGCCTGGACGGACATTTGTACTCACGCACCGGACCCCTAATAACGCAACTCTACCTAATTCATTGAATTCCTACCCTAATCTTAACCCTACGTCCTATAGGCCCTATAACCCCAACCCTAAGCCTAACCCGTGTTGCAACCAGGCCTAATCACTAAAGGGGACCTTTACAAGGGGAGCCATATGTATATCAATGCATATAGGTCTAACGTATACATTGTTTCCCTACTTCGGCTACCTTGCTACACGAACGTTTAGCAAGGGGTTTTCATGGGGGTCTATGTGTGTGGTTGGGCGTACAGACGTATTTACTTCGACTATAACATACATGCTTGTTCCTAAATGCCAAAATCCTGATTTTTAATGAGGTTTCATAGTAGAATTGTCCATAAAATCCGAAAAATGCATAAACACATCAACAGCACGTTATTTCCACTTTCCTTCTCCTCTTCCGAATGCCCGGTACTTCGGCAGTTCTGAAACATGACAAAAAGGAGGTGGGAGGGAACTTCGGCACCCGGATGTTTCGGCACAACACCTCTGTGTTCTGACACGATAAGAGATATAAATTGACTGCCTGTTTTTAAACTAAACCGTTAAGGCCTGACATCAAAATGTCAGCTTTAATGCTTCTTTTGGTAATAATAATAATAATCATTAATCAATGTATAAAGCTATAAAGAAAAATCGAGTTTGCGCTTAAATTTTGAAAACACCGCTTTTATTTATTTATTCTTAGCTGTACCGTAATCAGCTTCAGTTGGTTTCCCACAACCATCTCGTACCAAGATATTCCTCGAACTAAATTTTATTTTTCCATCAGACTCTCATCCGGATGTCTTCATTCAAACATTCCAGTATATTCCTCCCGGTTGTTTGTCCGTTTATCTGCACTGGCTTGGAGCTGTAAAACACTTGTCATTCCCATCGTCTGGAATACCATCTACAGTCACAGTATCAGAATCTCTATTAAAGCGTATTTTGTATCTGATAAATAATGAAAACGATCGTGAAGTCAAATAACAGTGGTATTTGACATGTAATTCAAAATATGAGGTAACGTTTGTTATCATAGCCCAAATATTATATTGTTGGAAGGGTACTTTTTCTTTTCCAGTTTCAATTTCTGTTTTTGATTATCAGACTTAGTTGATCGACTTTACTTAATGTCAAAAATATCCATGAATCCGAATCATTAATATACTCACCTATTCTGTCGGCTCAAAGCTGGAAAACAAGGAGAAGGAGTCTATACTTATTACGTACATTTTTACTTGGGATTAGGATTATCGTTTCTATGAGTCAGTAACTGCATAACTCAAAATATGAAAGACCCTATTGTAAACAGGACCAACCAATCGATAATTCGGTTTGGTTATGCTAATCCTGAGTACTTACTTACTTAAAAATAACATCATTGCTTATTTCGTGAAATAACAAAATATCAAATAGTCCTGGTGTTTATCAGATATGTTATAATATTGAGATTTCCCTATACGCAATATAAATGCTTTAACTCTCAAGCATGGCTTGTTCACTTTTTTATGAAAGCGTGTTCCATATATTTCAGAAGAAGATTACATTTTAAATAATCATGCTCACAACAGAATAAGGTCAATTAGTCAACCTGAGCACTTGCCGGTGTCAGCATGAACGCATTTAGATAATAGAATAGTGTCTGTAAAAAGTCACCTTAAGGCAAAAAAAAAAATTGTTTGATTGTCTCCATCCGACCGACCCTAAATTTTGAAATCAGGAAAAATTTTTTTCCTTTTCATGTGCAAAAGAATACGGCGCCCTTAATTTTGAAAAATTCCTACAAATTTTTTTTTTCAATTTTAACTTTTCTGAAATGTCAAAATATTATGTTTAACAGTTTTCTTTGCATTTAGTTGGGTTTCGTAATGTACCCAGATGGCATTTTGAGTAAGAATCAACTCGAATTTTTTAGTGTTTGATTACTTTTAAGCAAACAAACATGTTTCATACTTTGCTATTGACTTAAAAAACAAAAAAGTTTTCTGACTCGATCCGACCTCCTCTAAAAAGTCATCTAACTGAGAAAAAACAGATCTACGCAGAGGAAGACGTTATATATAGAAATCCATTACAAAGAACTGTTCGATCTTGTAGCATACTAGTGCGCAAAAGATTTCAACCTATCTAAGAAACAATTTCGAAAATGACGGGATTAGATGTCCAAAAACAAACACAAATCAAAATCGCTATTTAAGTACAACCAAATTGTTTCTAGTTGGAAGGGTAGAAGTGAAATGTGGCCCTATTTTTGGGCTAGTGAGGATATCTACTAGCATCATAATTGCCATGCTTGTTAAGAAACTTTTGAAACCTCCCACATCCATATGTCATGTATGTCCGAGTTCCCATTATTCACACCAACAACATTGTGATCTTCCAGCGCCTAAAAATGACTCTCCGCATGTATTAACTTTTAGACGCCAATGTTTCTTCATCACACCTTTGCGTAGGCGTTTAAGGGGCCCATGTTCCTTTACTCCCGTGAAGTACGCCTTTAGACACCGATATTATACTATCGATTGAAACATTTGCGCTGAGGCCAAATACGAGTAACATATGAGAAACGGACCAATTCCACTATTCTGGTGTAGTCGCAAAAGAGATTTCCTCAACATTTTCAAAAAAACATTAAGTTATTGTCTTACGTTTAGGATTGCAGGATCTCCTGGCTCAAATCCACCATTTACGCCAATTTTGTTGCCACTTGGAAACAGTTTTACAAATACAACCTCAACCCTGAGTAAGGCCCCTCTATCACCCGACTTATGTTTCCATTATTTGGCACTTCTGTGACGTTATTAGAAAGAATCTTTGTATCATCATTGGCATTCCGATACTAAATGAGAAACCATTTGTGTGACTCCGCCACTGATGACCCCCTTCCCATTGCACGTGAGAGACTCTTCTGTTTGACTCTTCATGTAGGATCTGGATAGCCTTTGGTATCTCTCCTCTGGTAATTGCTACGAATACAAGCAATTAATAAATTACATAACATTGCAGCTAATCACCATAAATCCCCACCTTAAAGGTCTCCCCGATTACATAGATCTTTTTCTATGTTTTTGGAGGAAAGGCCCATTCAACATACCGAGTCGTTTTGAATCTGACTGAATTTTTTGTTAAGGTAGAAAGATCCTAATCAACTAAATTCTTAATTTTAAACATTTTTCCATGTAGTTTCATGTCATAATAATAAATTAATATGGGGAATTATGTGCAATCCGACACTTTCGGAATAGATATTATGCAAATAAGAGATAAAATATTGCCACCATGGTTGCATTTTGAAGAAATTTTTGATGCGCTCTCCTGACAAAAGTGTACCATCTATCACAAAAACTGGGATTTAGATAATTCACATTTTCCTGTACTGACGATTTAATTTTTTTCAAAAAAAAAAGAAGAAGTGGGGGGGGGCGGTATCAGGATAAAAGGAATGTAATTCGGATTTTTTATGGTAGTGGCCAGGAGGGTTGGATATAGGTGTGAAGAGGGAAAAGAAAATGGAGGAGGGATAAGGAGGGAGGGGTTAGGGGAGGGAGAAAACTTAGATGGGAAGGGGAAGAAGGAGATAGCAACAGGACGGAATAGGCCTAAAAAGAGAGCGAGGGCGGGGGGGGTAAGGGGAGGTCAATACTGGGACGGTCATACAGGTGTAGGGAGCGTGAGGCAAGATTGTAATAGAGGGGATGGGGACCGGGGTGGGGGGGGAGGGAGGTAAATGGTGAGAGTGAGGGGGTGTGTTATACGAGATTGGTGGGAAATTAGAAGGAGAGTAGAGAGTAGACATAAAAAGCAATGAAAAAGATGGAAAGAATAGAAGTGAGGAGGAGGTAGGAGGGTATAATATAATGTGGTGAGCAGAGGGTTCGGTGGGAAATAGAGAAAAGGGAAGTGGACTGAGGTTAGGAGACGGGGGGGAGGAAGTAGGGTAGGGGGGCGTGGGGGGAAAGAGGGGGAGGGACGGAAGAAGACCGGGTAGGATGGAGATAAGAATGGGAGGGTCAGAAGAAGAGGCGGGAGGAAGAAGAAGCGATAGAGTGCGGAAGTGGAGTTGTAGGTAGGGAGAGGGGAGATTTGTGAAGCGTGTAACAGGCAATGAGGAGGGGGGGAATCGGTAGGGAGAACAGGGCGTGACTATTTTAAAGCAAGAGATGGGAAGCGAAGGTCCGCTTACGATTTGGGGGTAGGGGGGGAAGATGATTTTGTGGCGGTTAAAGTTATAGCAGGGAGGGAATTTCGGGAAGCAAGGGGAACTGGTATATGTCAATGCTGTAAGAGAGGGGGGGAGTGGTGCTTTAGTAGGTGTAGTAGGAAATAATTCATGAGAAAGTTTTTGATATATTCAAATAATGAAAATTAGTGAATTTTGTTGGCCAGCTCACTAATATGTTTAATGTTAATAAATCCAATCAGGTCGATTATTGAAAAATAAAAATTCAGTACAAGCAGGGTCATCTAATAAACAACTCTGCACATGGCATTTTATTTGAAGTAACTAAACTGGAATATTGTGCATCAAATATGACACTTTGGTCCAATATAGAAACTGAGAAATAGGTGAAAATAGTTGTTCGGATACTTACTAGTCCAGTACATCACCATGTTCTGGCAGTCATTACACTACTTTCCCTAACCCTAATGTAAGATAGGTTGTATTTTGCCCGATTCCCGGTCTGTATAAACAAGTGTCTATAGTTTTTAATTTCATGTGAGTTTTTTGGCAAAATAACCGAATTAAGGTATAAAGACGTTCTAGGAACAAACATTATAAAATACGGTTATTATAGCATTTTGTGTTTTTCATGGTTGAAATTCTAAACTTGCACAAAACAGAAAATTGATTTCTTAAGGAAAAAACATTTTGATTAGGATCTTTCTAACCTTAAGGTAATCTGTAAATTGAGCACCGGTAGGTTTTCCTGTGCAAATGTTCCAGTAACCGTAAAAAATCCATATTTTAGCTTGTCACCATCATAATGGAGAAGAATTCCGCATCAAAATATTTACAGCTGAGAACAATACCAGTTTTCTATGTTACCAATATCGGGTTGATGGAGTGGAGTGATGGGACGGAGGCTGAGGATCGGGTATGCCTTTAAAGTGGATGGTTCGTTTTAGTTATACAGTGTGTCCCAATAAAAACGCAACACTAGGGTGATGGTTTCGATTTTTAGTTATACAGTTTGTCCAATAAACCACGCAACACTTGTTTGGCCAGACGCCATAAGTCGTGACAAAAGCATGTGACTTCATGTTCTTTTTTTTGTGAAGATTAAGAATTGTTAGCTATTGTCCTGAAAAGTCATAACGGTAGAGTCAAGATATGACCCAGAGCGCTAGAACTACAATCTGGCACCTGTAATTTTTCTTACAGAACCACCACTCGTGAATCTAAGTCGCAACCAACATTTTACTGGCCTTTCGTTTAATGACAGGTGGGCTGCAACAAAGTGTTAACCCTCGTCCACCAAGGGTTTTTTCTACTACTTTTCACGACCAAGGGGGGGGGGGGGGGGGGGTGGGGTCATATTGCGCCCCGCCCCCCCCCCGATTTTTTTCGTAATTAAGCGACCACATCATCTTGTTTGGTATCAGTGGGTAGCTACATGTCCTTTCTTCAATCAAGTACAAACAGATCAAGTTTTAACAATATGAACGTCCAGTAGTGACGTCATAATTGAGAGCTTATTTTTGAGCAAATTTGTACGCAAATCGCCAAATTCAAGGGTTTTTCGGCATTTTTGTCATTCACGCAAGCAAAATTGGTATTTACTTGGCAATGGTGGGTGCCAAAGTACATACACATGTTACTCTAAAAAATAAGAAGTAATCCAATTTGTCAGTACTTACTTACAGTAGCATCATACGTAACATAAAGTACCATTTACAGTACAGTATAGGAAGATCAACACCCCCCCCCCCTACTCGTACTTTGACGGGCCACCCTGCCTCCCGGAAGGTAGTCCCCTCCATTTTTTTGCGCTAAAATGACGGCGCAAAGGATGAACTTACAATTACTAATACCTAACGCCGTAGATCATTTTGTGTTTTGTCGTTTTTTGTGTGACAGGGAATCATCCGGTAGGTAGTGGTACCCCCCCCCCCCCCTTTGGTTGGACGAGGGTTAACAGAAAATTTTTCCATTGTATAACAGCCAATAAATGTGCGTTTTAAGACACTTATAATATTGAATTAGAAATGTTATGCTCAACAAACTTATTGTCCAAATAAGACTGCCTTGGATTAGAGCTAATCAATCATTGACAGCACACAAGATTTTTCTTAAAACCCAAATTGAATGACGAATGAATATACTATATTGTTAGAATTTGTGTGTTTGAAAACATAGTTTTACTTTCATAGATTAATGTAACGTTCAGAATGTAACAAGCAAGTTGTAACCAAATGCATTTATCATTTTATGTAACATGGAGTTTGTCGATGACTTAGTCATAGTTTTATCTTATATCGTCTTGGAATGTATTTTATCACCAAATAAACGAACGTTTTATCATTATCAGTTTAATTATGTAAATGAAGTTATTTGATCCAGTAGAAGTTATTCTGCAAGAAATGTGGGCAATTAAATGTTGATTGCAATCCAAATTGCATTTGCTATTCTGTTCTTCATAGTGCCACCCTTGAGGTTACCAGCTCCTCATTTTGTAAAATGGGTCCTGCGGGTTATTTGATTGCTGGGGTGTACCTTAAAATCTTTTGACTCTATCACTATGAAATTTTCAGGGATATTAGCTAACACTCCCTTCCTATCTTACAACAATAACACATTGTCATACGCTTTTGATCAAAATTTATGGCGGCTTGCACAAAGTGTTGCGGTTTTATTGGGAGACGTTGTGTAAGTTTTCCTCTTGATTGAACGACCTTGATCCAAATACCCCATCTGTAATATTTCAGGCCGATATTCCAATCCGTTTTGATATGAGATCTAATTTTGTAAGCCCATAACTCTATGAAATTGATATTGGTCCACCAAAATAGAACATTGTTTCGCTTGTAATATAAAAACCAAACATCTTTTAGCCCTTAGGGGCCTAATAGTTTTCTTCTGATACCGATATTTGGACCACTACCGGTACAATTTGAGGTCCTGGAGACAAAGCTGTTAGCAATCGGGTCTTCATGAACTTTTAAACGCCAACCCTGTTGGTAAAGGTACGCTAACGCTAACCATATCCTTAAGTTACCGACTCTACATAGATATCGTCTGTATATGAAAAGTATGAAAAGAACGTTGCCTTCTGCTTAGTCAGGTATGTGGGACTTTACGCCAATGAAGTCTCGTATAGCCAAACCAGGGAAAAAAATGACAATTTTTTTTATAAGATTTCGTTATCCTCTTAGGAAGATATCGTCCATGGAGAATCACTTTACCATTCTAAGTAGCTAGTTCTAATATGCCATTTGAATCTTAGTTTAAAGTGATTTATTGGTATGAATCTATCGGCACATATATAATGAAATATTCCTAATTAAAACGTACCAGATGTTTTTCATGGTCATTGGAGTATTCCTTGCGAAAAAAAAATCCAGATTTATTCCGACAAATGTACACAACTGTATAGCAATCATGGAAGCTACAATGTTTATTCCCCTGTGGTATATTTACAACGCCGCATGCAATACCGAAACAGAAGCCAGCGAAAATATATCACGTGACTTCAGCAAGTTTGCCACAAGCCTCATTCTTGTGAACTTCGTTGAGCACACAAAGGATAGGAGCGAAGTTCGTTTAGAAATTTGTATTGTAAAAATACCTCGGTGATTTGAGAAAAATGTGAAGAGGGGTGTTTTAGATATCATTTTGTGATTAACAAAGGTTATAGTTGGCCTAAACACTAACAATCCATGAAAATGTGGACATTTTAAAAGGGGTCGCGTAATATTTATAGTTTTATCGCAGTCGCACTGTGACCACTGATCTCTATACAATGGATTGGCTAAACAACAGTAATTGTATATTAGATGAATGGAGCAACGGGCGAACACAATAGCATTCCAGAGACACCTGTTTAACAGAAGTTGTATCCCGGGTGCACGTTTTAGAGACATGCCATCCCATACGCGTAAATACAATGAGCTCAATGAATTGGCTTGATTCTGTAGTCTGTTATGTCGCTTATCCACATTTCAATGGGAACAAATTTTGTATAAATGACCGGCTCTTAACCACCTGCTTGGGCTCTTTTTGGATGACCAATATGGCCGCCAGTGCCTCAATTTCGAAGCCCAGGTTTCCAATCCATTGTATAGAGATCAGTGTTCGAAACCCACTAATGCGCGGTTCAGCAATCTACGTACTTTTCAACGTACCGAGTAGCGCTTCTTTGTATGATGAAGAGTTTCCTAATTTTATTTTAAAAACTATATTTCTCAAGAATCCATGACTCATTTTATATAAATTAGGCACAAATGTATGCCATTTTTGATAACTTTATAAGGAAAAACGTTAAATTAAAGCTGTGTTTTTAATTTCAATGTTAAAAGTAAACGCGATAGTCTTTCATACAGGCCAGAACTTGACTAACCACCGATCATCTTTCAATTGGTGTGAAAGATTAAACATGGCTTGTGGCTTCGTTAAATCGTCTACTGCTTCGAAAGTTAAGCATGAAAATGGTGTTTTCTTCGCAAGGAATACTCCATTGGCCATGAAAACCATCTGGTACGTCATATTTAGGGATATTTCATTAGATATGTGCCGATAGATTCATACCAATAAATCCCTTTCAAGTTCACTGCCAATGATTAATTGTCAATTGGCGTCATTTTTTACACATTTCACTTCTCTTATAAAGTATCCATTACTTTTCATTCCAAAACACTTTTAATGTTGCTTTTCAAAGTTAATATGAATTAAAAGTGTATAAACATACCAAGTCCAGAAACTGAAATTATGAATGATTCAGAGCCAATGCTGTTCATGCCCTTGCACGTGTAGTTTCCATAATCCACCTCTGGTATTATGTTAATGATGGTCAGTGTACTTTTCCTCGTACTTTCGATGACTTGGTAACTTCCAGCGATAGAATGGTCTATTATTGTTCTTGATCTGTTGACAATTGTACTTCCTTTGGTCGTACCATGTCACATCTGGAGTAGGATTTCCAGTCAAAGCACAGCAGAGAGATGCATTCTGACCCTCATCTACAGATACTCGATTTTTGGAAGAGATGATATTCGCCGAATCTATGAAGAAATTTGGATGTAGTAAGTATAGCTATACCAAAATGTAATTGCACTTAAGGGGTTTTATGCATTTCAAGAAATCTCTATCTTGTCGTCGTAATTGCGATAAGATCTTGGCGGGGAGGGGGGTGTTGCTTTTTCCATAATGGGCGTTAATGAGTTTTTCGAATGTAAAAGAGTCTTTAGTCTAACTCATGAACATCTTACACCAAAGATACACCCTTTCAAGGTCATTGTCCAAAACTGCTTAACACAAGAAGAAGCCTTAAGTGATAGCTTGAATTTGTTTAAAGTGACAGGAGATTTCTTGAGGATACAAAATTTCTATCAATTGCACTGGATCGATTGTAGACCATCTACCAAGAACGAAGGTTTATTGGACAAACAAGTACAAAAGAAAACCGCAAACCTTGTTTTGAACTTGCCTGCTATCCTAATCGTCCCTAAACCATGCTTTGATTTTGTGGCGTGCACGATATAAAATACTAAATCATCATCTTATTACATAAAGACGGTTTATTCGGTTTATTCGCTTCAGGTGTGATCTATTACACTGGTAAGCAATCCCAATATGCCAAAAAACCGAGTTTGAAAAACATTGAGGGCGCTTCTTTCTGGAAATGTCCTCGTGTCTTTTTAAGTTTCATAATGGACTATTTGCGCAATCCCCGAAATGCATCTCATTCGGTGCCCATTTCCATCCGGGAACTTGTACCAGAGGTCATGTTTACAAAAAAAAATTGTTGTTCGTTCGCGTCGCCGAACAGTGCCTAAAATTACAATACAAAGTACCTTTTCACGTGAAGTTAATCTTGCAAAAAATGTAGAAGAATATCTATGGAACAAAAACAATCGAGGCACTGGTGTTGAAATTCACGACAAAACGTGATATTTTCGATCGTACTGTGCCCTACTTGTCACCTGACGGACGATTACACAACTATTGTGCAACGTCACAGATAGGGTAATTTTTCTGGTATTTTCGTTACGCTCCTAACCGTATGTTTTTAGCAACTTGAGGCTGGTAAAAGTTCCCGGATGGAAATGGGCACCGAATGAGATGCATTTCGGGGATCGTGCAAATGGTCTATTTAGTGCATGTTTTATTCACTTATGGATAAGTACCGAACATATGGCAGTACTGAAAATCTTCCACTCGTGCAGCTTTATACTTACATTTAACATTGATTTCAACAGTTTTCATCTGATTTTCTATCTCATGAAGAACTACACATTTTAAAGTATGTTGACTGTCGTTTCTCGTAGGGACAAAATTTATAACGCTTTCAACGTCGAACCTGCTGTTTGCGTTCTCGGTGTTGTTTGCAGGACTTTGAGTTATAATGACGCCATTGTTATACCATTCAATTCTAGCCTGAGGATAACCATTTTTGGCTTCACATTTGAACTGTTGCTGAACATTCTCTGTGAGATCGGTATTCCCAGACAAGGTGAGATCAGTAGGTGCACCTGTATCAAGGCACAACATTTAGTCTTACTGAAGACTATTTAAAATCGGTCGCGGAGCGATAAGATATTACTTTTGCTTATGTAATCATATAAAAGGTAACTTAGGCTGGTGAAAATGGTATGTGGGGTGGGGGATGTGGGTGGTAATCTGGTTTGTATAAAGGTTGAAATTGTACTAAATAGCTGGTGTACTAGCGTACATTGTACTTTCATTCAATGCTTTGACATTTGGCTGATATCATGAAGATGACGTCAGTTCTGATAATAAAATTTTCTCAATCTTCGGTATATATGGATAGTTTCCGTAACCTGACCCATCTGACACACTTTTTTCTGACACGCTTATGAATTCGGAAACCCTTCACAGAATAAATCACAGGTTTATTCCGTTGAGGTTTCCGAATTCATAAGTGTGTCAGATGGGTCAGGTTACGGAAACTCTCGTATATAGGGACCTACCTGTTTATTGTATTGAAAAGTATGTCTGTACCGTATGTGTATGCGGGTCAAGCTGATATATTTCTCAATTAGACTTTGAGTTAGGATAAGAGTTAGGATTGGGGATAGTGTAAGGGTTTTGGTGCACGCTACTTACCATACACATCCAGCACGACATAACTTTGTACTGGTTCTGGTGCTCCACTGACATCAATGCTGCCTCTACATTCCAGGCTTTCTCGATGTTGACTTACACTTCCAATCATTGTCAGTGTACTCGAGTAGTCGACCAGCTCATCTCCTTCACTCGGTGGCGTTGGTTCAGCAATACCCATCTCTTATTCTGTCAGGACCGGATTACCATTCATATGTCAGCAGGGCTGGTATAGATACTTGCACCTGTAAACGCAATTGATCCCATCATCAACACGTACAATGAGCCGTTGGATACGTCATTCTAATGTCGCAGTGGGGGGGGGGGGGTGTTTGTCCAACATTTCACGCTGTCCAGTTGGTCGGCACTAGTAATTAGACACTTTGAAGCTACATTATTTACATTAAATTTTATCGGTGCAAGTGTGTGTGTCTAACGCCTAACTCCCCGGACATCGTATTGCACTGGTCAAGAGCGACTTGTATTAACCGAGTACGAAATAAATTAGACTAACGAGTATTAATATACGATTCCCTGCGAAGGATAAAATTCAAGATCTACTTTTTAAGAAAATTTTAATTGTAAAAGTTTTTTTGTTTGACGAAATATTCCTTCTTATTAAGCGTGCTTGTTTATTTTGTAAAAGGATATTTGTGAAATATCCTTATTTGGAGAGCAGTGTGTTATGTGTGAGCTCATTAGGTTTTGAATCAGCCTTTAAATGATTTTACAATTTAAATGACATGGGACGTGACTACACTACACGACGCCCTTAGCTTGCTGTGCTAAGCATGAAACCGATATCTGAACGTTATGATATGACTTATTATAACTTGAAATTGTAAACGATGCAATGGCCTAACTTGTGGAACCAAGATACGATACCGCTTGAATTCTTGCAATATATGTCAATGTACGCTAATTTTACCTATCATTAACATCAACAACAATTTAAAATTGCAATCTGTGTTATTAGTTGTGTGTTAATCGATTTAACTGTGTTTTTTTTAAAGAACTTACAGACAGACAGAGAAAGACTGGTCGCATTTTATGTGTAGCGAATATAATTACCTTGACTCCAAAACTATCGTAAAACCCAGGCGACATCCCCGGAACAGTAGCTTTACATTCACGACACTCCCGTGATCGTTCCATTGAGGTCTACGGATACAGAACTCGGTGTCCTTGTCATCAGATTGCCAACCAGGTTGTGATGAGCCATCACGTGGTCCATGTATGGTGGACGCCTGGTGTAGAGCCACTTGCTGTACACTAGAAAACCAGCTCTGTCGCACCAGATATAACAATGGCCTCGGTGTTGTTAGTATGGTCCCAACCATATACGATAGTGTGACTGACGAGGGCAGTACCTAAGAAAAGTCAATAGAGGAGAACAGTGTGCTCCTATTTTGACATATATATAATATATATATATAATATATATATATATTAAATATATGTAATATATATATAGGTCTCAAATTGGTACATGGTTTCTAGGAGCGTTGCACAATATAGTTAAAATAATAAACACAACGCTTCGGGTCTAACCCTTCAACTGGGGACTACCACCTGATACTACAAGAGACCTCTGCCAGAAAACGTTGTAAGATTACAACACAACAATGTAAACACAACGAATAGCGTGAAAACCTATAACGTGTGAGTTTCACAACTATTCGATATCCGGCAAATGTCATGTTTTAAGTTCCCGAATTGGACTTGGAAACGTCTGTGCTTCAGGCAAGGCATGCTTGCAGTTGCCGTTGCTTCAGATGTCGGTCGCAGTTGAATTATTACCAGTAAGGTAATCAGTAATATGGTCGAAGGTTAACTGCTAGCACTGTTTCATATAGGTGCTCAAATTGGTACATGGTTTATGATGTAGCATGCACAAATATAGTATAAATAATAAACACAACGCTTCGGGTCTAACCCTTCAACGGTGGAATAGCAACTGATAACGACAAGAGACTCTGGCAAAAAACCTTGTAAAGAATTAAAACAAACAATGTAAACACAACGAATATCGGTGAAAACCTATAACGTTGTGAGTTTCACACTATTTTCGGAAATAGTCGGCAATGTCCATGTTTTTAAGTTCCGATGGAGATTGGAAAACGTATTTCTTCAGGCAAGGCATGCTTGCAGTTGGCAGTTTGCGTCAGATGTCGGTCCGCAGTGTGAATTATTAACCAGTGGTTAATCAGTAATATGGTCGAGGTACTGCGTACTGGTTTCATATAGGTCTCATAATTGGTACTGGTTATGAATTCAGTGCACAAATATAGTCAAAATAATAAACACAAACCTCTTCGTCGGGTTCTAACCCTTCAACGGTGGAAGTAGCACCTGATACTACCATAACCTGGCAGAAAACCTTGTAGAATTAAAACAAAACAATGTAAAACACAACGATAGCGGTGAAACCTATAACGTTGTGAGTTTCATATATCTATATATATAATCTATATATCTATTATATTACTTCCCACACATCATATAGTGTACTTTTGCGTTGAAAGTCACATGCGCTTGGTAGGTGGGTTTATAACACGGATCCGACGGCGACGAATTATCGCCCGTACGCCGTGGGCGGCGCACTCACCATCCGCCATGACATGACTGGGGGCATCTTTTGCATTTCTCGTTATACACCGTCGTTGACGTTTGTACGTGTTACCACAAAGGAAAGCGATAATTTTATGATCAGTTCTGACGGCAAAAACCAACACTATTTCACTGTTATCCATTTGTATATCATCATGGCGGCTCAGGAAAAACATGTAAATTTCTTGGCTGCACAAATAGCGATTTTTTTTAAAAAGTTACAAAAATGGAAACGAACTGCGTGCGAATTCACTCGCTATGACACAATGAAACAATCATCGTACCCTTTCAGTCTAAATACCACCGTGTAAACTCGCGTCATTTTCACGCGTACTGATAGTCCAGGCGTAGCACAATCCATGCACAAACGCGACTAATTTCTTCAGATCTCACGAAATCGATCACAATGGGCACGGAGTGCCTTTCTAAAACACCAAAAATCCGCATCGGAAGATGTCACGTTTTTCAGCAAATACGATCGGTCTTTGGGAACTATTGAAGGTTTCACGTACCCAGAATATATCAACATTCATTGTACTTTATTTTTGTCTGGGTGTTTGAATGGTACGAAAAATTATTATTTTGCACGAGGCTGTTATTACCAATTTAAACAGTATTCTTTTTTTTATAACATAGAGCGTTCATTCTCAGTCACGCAAAGTGGGCGAGATAACTTCAATTTTTACAACAACAGTAAGACACATGCCCTGGAATTCCAGTTTAAGCCAGGGGGGGGGGTCCCTGACATCATATTCCATTAATCCATGGAAATAAACCGGTAAATTTGTTAACAATTGCAAAAAAGGTAGGGTGAAATTCGTATTATCATGATTATGGGCTAATTATTTCGTTCGTTAAACAATATGCGGCGTGGTGTACTGGTCATGTTTGTTTGGTGGCCGGGATGCCCACCAGTAATGGCGGCGAGTAGAGGGTGTCCTTCGAGGCTTCGCGTCGGATTCGTGTAGTGCATTGTCTAAATCCCATTTGTCTAATAGCCATTTGGTATAACTCAATCCGTCTAAACCCATATTGTCTAATCAATTTCTCTAATAACCATTTAGTCTAAATCCAATTTATCTATAACCAGAATGTCGACTATCCATTTGGTCTAATGCCTCTAGTCTTAATCCCATTTTGTCGATCCATCTGGTCTAAAAACCACAAACACCATTTGGTATATTGTTCCATCTTGGGTTCTAATACGATTTAGTTTAATATCCATTTGGGCAGATGGCTAATTAGACCAATTGGTTAATAGCATCTGGTCTCATATCCAACTGGTCTAAGATCCATTTTGGTCTAATACCCATTTAGTTAAGGAATAATTCCATTTGGTCTAATATCCACTTGGTCTAATGTCCACTGGTCTTATATACTTGGTCTAATAATACCCACTTGGTCTAATATCCATGTGGATGGTAAACTCAAAATAATGATCTTAAACCATTCATAATTATATGATCAAATGGCTATTATTGCCCCGATGGGGACATTAGGCCAAATGGATATTAGACCAAATGGCGTATAGACCAAATGGGAATTAGGATAAATGACTATTATATTACACTAGCTAAAGATTAGACTAATGGATGTTAGCCCAATGGATGTTAGACCGATGTTTATTAGACCAAAGGGTATTAGATCCAGATGGAATATTTGCACCATGATAGGTATTAGACCGAATGGAATATAAACCAGGGATTTGTGTATTAGACCAATTGGGTTATAGACGATGTGGATATTAGACAATTAGAGTTTTAGACCAGATGAATATGAGACTACATGGCTAATCAGACTAAATGGTTCAGTCCTAAATGGTTATTTAGGACTAATAATGTTATTAGACCAATCGAAGTTAGCACAAATGGCATTAGACCAATTGGGGTTTGAGACCAAATGGCCAAGTCACCCTTAGGGGTATTAATGTGTTTGTCTTAAGGTTGTCCAGGGGCAATGCTGTTTTAATCAAACATGTATGGTAAAAAATCAATAGAATAAGGTGCAAAATACAAAGAGCTCAGTTACAGCTTCAGGTACAAAGTCCTCGTCTTAAAAAGAAGCAAAAGAGAAATGCTCGAAAAGAAAAAAAATCTATACATAAGAACGCAAAAAACAGAGGAAGCATCTAAGAGGGGGGAACTAAAAAGGATACCAATTCAGTTGGAAAAGATATACTACAGCTAACGGAAAGATTAAACACTACAATCAGCAGGTACTAAAAACATGCTTTCCGCATGATTGGGATTTGAGAGTGGATACAATACATGTGTAGGGAAGAAGTTGCCATCACGAAAAATTAAGTGTAAGACAGTCTACCAAAAGACGGCATGCAGGTCTAGCATTTATAGTCTAGAAGTATTCCAGTGCGTGTTTATATTACCATGCAACTGTGGGAGAGCGTGGGTCTAGTGGTTAGGGACGTTGATCTGTGCGCAAAATTTACCAAAATCCCGGGCTCGAATCCCGGTGGGGACACTGGCTTGGATTATCTAGGGTTATCAATTCCGAGTGATCTGTATACTAATGTAGCTATTGTTTAAAAAACAGAATACCGCTCTCCTCCATGTTCACTTGGAATGAATCATAAAAGCCCTCCTTGTCCTCAGACGGGACTTTAGGCGGTCGGTCCGTGATACAGAGAGTCCTAACTGTACATGTATACCGCAGGGCCGGTTTCGAATAAGGAGTAGCGATGACATAAACCCCGTCATGTTTCCCAATCCGCCGCAGCCTCAAAGTGAGCTATGTTAATTAGGAAGCTTCGTATCATGGATACCGTGGCCCCTGGGAACAGCTTATCAGGTGAATAAATCCCGATACCACCACAAGCCATCCAATGACATGTGGATAGCAAGCACTGCATCTTTCAGTCTAACTCAACCAATCATAGGCCTAAATCTTCTACTCAGCTAATCAACTATAGACCCAGGCGCACCGATATGAAGTATGTTGTATCTTGCTTTAACTGTCTTCACTTTGGTTCTGAATCGTCATGGTTGGCCACATATTTCTATGTTCGTCAGTTAGTACCCCGTTTGTTATGTTAGGCCAAACAAAAAAAATAGTTTTCAAAAAATTTTTTTTCTCAAGAGTGCGTGAGTGCGTTACTTGAATAAGTAATGCTAGTGGTAGGCGGTATTTTTTTTTTTTTTTAATTTCAACTCTTTGTGCTCGGCAATAAAAATTCAATGTGCATGCACCACTGATACTTTCACCTGGGCGTGTACATCTACCATGGTATCGAATTCTGCAGTCATGGCAGTATAAACATCAGCGAATTCCTGCCTCAGATCCACCACATGGATTTCCCCCCAAACAAGAGTTCAATGCAATATATTGAAGAGTTATGTTCTTAGATCAGTTTTGTGGAGGATCCATTTGTTTATAGTTGCGAGTTCAACTTTAACTTAAGACTAACTGTATCCATCGTTACTTTCCGAAGCACAATTATATACGCGACGTTGCAATAGACCTATGACCCGCCCACCAGTGAATAAAGTGCCGCATTGAAATAAACGTAAATTATACCTGGGTGAATGCGCGAGTTTGAACTGAAAGGGCAAGATTGCA